>RJWT010002174.1:0-42385 GCA_004365215.1 Cuniculus paca
AGATCACGGGAGTAAAGTGTTTGATCACATGAGAGCTTAGCATAATTAAATCTCCTAGTCTGTTCCTGGTGACCTTTATAATGGGTACACTATGCCCTTAGTTCAAAAGATAAAATGGGCTGGGCCTGGCGAGAACTGAAGTTGCACACAGTGAATTTCACCTAGCCATACAGCTTGGGACCTTGTGAGCAGACAGGTAGGGACCTGCACCCATTCTACCATCAGCCCGGGACTTTTGGAGCATCCCTGGGATCCTGCCTGGCTCCGCCCAGTCACCCCAGAGCAGCATAGCAGCTGCAGCCCTGGGCCTGGCGCGAGCTGAAGGAATGTACAGTGAATTTCACCTAGCCGTACAGTTTGGGACCTTTGGAGCAGCCGAGTAGGGACCCATGCCAATTCCACCATTAGGTCGGGACTTTTGCAGCATCCCTGGGGTCCTGCCTGGGCTCTGCCCAGCCACCGCCTAGCAACAGAGCAGCCACAGTGGTAGTCTTGGCTGGAGCTAAAGGCATGCACTGTGAATTTCACCTAGCCTTGGAGCCTCTTAACCATGCATGTTGGATTCACCTGCCAAAGTGGAATACAGGAAAATGACAAAACGAAAGAGCAAAATGCAATCTTGCACATCCACTCCCTCCCAAACAAGCCAAAGAGACATGGACATAGGAGAAAGTATAAGCTACACACCTGAAACTTCTGAAATGATAGCAACTGAAGTAAAGAAACAACTCCGTGAAGCTTTAAAGGAACTGAGATTAGAAATGATTTCCCAGGTAAAACAAGAAATGATAAATGTAATGAAAGAGATGCTAAACACATCTAAAGAAGATATAGTTGGAAAAATATAGGAGCACTGCAAAAGGATGGAAACCTTGAATGAACAATATAAGAAAGAATTAGAATGCATGAAACAGATTCAAAGAATGCCAAGAAATCAAGAATGCCATTGAAAGCTGGCAAAGCCACCTCAATGAATGTGAAAATAGATTTTCAGACACTGAAGACATGATTGCAGCTAGTGAGGAAGAAAGGAAACATCTTTTAAAAATAACAAGGAATCAGGAAATATCAATTCAGCAGTTGCAAGATGATGCAAAGAAAAACAATATAAGACTGATAGGTGTAAATGAAAAAGAAGGAGAAAACACAAATGGTATAAAAACACTATTTAAAGAAGTAAGAGCTGAAAATTCTTTGATTTGATTGGTTAAGTCTGTTTTCTACTATTTGATTGCAATATGTGAGAAGATATGAACAGCTTTTTTGAAGAAAACGAAGGACATTAAGATAGCCATTGTTGATTTCTGATTGTCTGATTTGAAGGCCTGTAATGCTTTCACTCTTTTGTTTTATCTGGTTTTAGATTATTTTGCTTTGTTCGAGTTTATTGTGTGTGAATGTATGATTTAAGTCTGTTTTCTACTATTTGATTGCAATATGTGAGAAGATATGAACAACCATTTTGAAGAAAACAAGAGACACTAAGGTAGCCATTGTTAATCTCCTATTGTTTTGTTTTTAAGACCTGTATTGCTTGCAGTGTTCTGTTCTGAAATGCTTTGCTGTGTTAAACTCTGTTTTGTTTTGTTCTCTTTAAAATAAAAAAAAGGATAAAATGGTCATGTTGATTTTTTTTCTTCTTTCACTCAAGTACTTTCTTCTCTAAAATTTCTATTATCAGTATTATTTTCTAAATTAGGAAAATATACTTAAAAGTTTCCAGAAAAGAGATTCCTAGGCAAATGATGCTGTATAACCAACGATCACAGTATTCTATTCTGCTCTTCTGAGGATACTTTTTGGTTTTTCCAGAAAACCACTCTACTATGACACTTTCATCATCATACCATTGTATGTGCTTCTGATGAAGTTTATGTATTTATTATGCATATAGTGATTTAGGGTCTTTTTCTTTAGGGAGGTATAGCATATACAAGAGTTAAAACCTAATATATCACTGTTTCATGCTTTGTCCTAAGTATTCAAATTCTTTTATTAAAATTTTTCTGTTAGACAGTGCTTTTCAAAAATAGTCAAAAAAGTGTGGTATCTATTAAAATTTTTCTGTTAGACAATGCTTTTCAAAAATAGTCAAAAAAGTGTGGTATCTATGTGTGTGAAACTGTCGATGTTTTACTGCTGGGATGATAATATGGGAACAGTTTCTTCAACAAGTTACATTACTAAGAGGGATAGACTCACTGCTTTTACGGGTGCATTTCGGTTTGGTTAAGTAACTGTAAATTTTAGATAGAAAGTATTGAAAACAAGACTGTTGTAACTGAATGCAAGATTAAACTATTGGCTTTATGACAAAATATTTATTGGCTTGCAAAATAAAACTGAATTACCCTCACTGTAGAACTATGAATATGGGGCTGTGAAGAGTACAGGTCACACAGTGCTAGAAAGAAATTCTTTGCTTTCTGTTTTGGGCATGTTTTTAAAAGAATGACTCTTTTGGTACATGCTTATTATTAAAAACTCCAGAAAGACATGAAAGAGAACAAGAAATTACTCATAAAGACATAAGTATTTAAAAGTAGAGTTACAGTGTCTGAGTAAAATATTAACTTCTTTTTAATTTCATGGAAGAAAGAAAATTGAATACAACCTGAAGGAGTTCAAACTCCAATTTTTTTTATACAGGAGACAGTGGTATGGAAAAATTACTGGTGAAAGAGTCCAAATATCACTGAGTGTTGAGTCATCATGTACTTTCAGTTTCATGTTTCAGTGGTGAGCAGTATTGATTGGGTTCATGAAAGGAAACTTGATAAGGAACTTAATGTCTTCTAACTCTTCTCCCAAAGCCAATTCTCCTAGAATTATCACACTGTGTAATGCAGAGTGTACATTCACATTTTGTTTGACAGGAAATGTTCCCGCTTGAATTGCATATGGCGACCAAGGTCTTTTTCACATTCTAATTTCTGTTGGTCATATAATAAGTATATTTGTTCTGTAGATAAATAACTCTCCTCCTCTGCAACCATCATTCTTCCAGTTCCTGGTCTTAGCTCTTAAATGATTTCAATAATCCTGTGTTTTTTTCATTTCAAGGTTGACAATCTTTCACCATGAGGAAATATGTGTAAGTCATATATTTATTGCCACTGATGATATTTGCCAAAGTAAAATTATTTATATGCTATATCATGCACTAATTTGCAGCTTAAAAATCACACACTCAAATAACATATACAATTAAAAGAACAAAACAAAATGAAGTAAATGTCATATTTTGTTTTTAGATGAAACTATTTGATTTATATTTTCATAATGAGGACACTCCTTACCAGCAACCTGTCTCACACATATAGCAAGGACTTTCTTCAGAAAGCTGGCTCATTTCAAGCCTGGTTTCTGTCTCTCAGCAATCACAGAAATGTCCATGTGCTTCTGTGCTCATTGGCCATTTTCTGTTGTTCTTCAAACCACTTTATATTTCCAAATTTGTGTACCATTGTTTCTTCGGATGCTTTTCATGAAATCATTTGACTTGAGTGTTCATGTCAATCTATTTTTAAGGTGGCCAATTCGATGCTATAAATATAATCATTCACAGGCAGGAGTGAGAACTCACACTGTACTTGGAGAATGATTCAGCACCTTGCCTTGGCCCCAGCATCCATGTATGTTACCTTTGATCCTCTAGTATCAGGGCTGTTGCTACAGTCCTAACCTCAACAGTCAGGATACCCCTGGATGTCAATCCCTCGGTGTTGATATGTATACTTCAAAAAGGAAAGGGGTCAATGGATAGAGATGGGGAGAAAGAGAAAGGAAAGGGAATAAAAAAATAAATAAGCATGAATTATGTACATGTACCAATTCCCCACAAGGAATGTAGTGAGTATGGTACCTGGTTCTGTGATGGGACTTCATGGTGCGTATTTCTCTTCCAAAGCTTTTGCTCCTTGTATCTTTCTCCATTCTAACTTGCAAGCATATTGAAAACAGACCATGTTGTTTGTTTTTGATTCAGTAACATATACCATCTTATTTAGAGAAGATATTTGATGAATTGAATATATCGTTTATTAAAATATCTTTGTACATTTTAAAAATTGTATAGCTTGTTTACATAGGGATAAAGCAATAAAATTGTTTAAAAAGTTTAGTAGTGGACATGGATGAATGAGATAAATTGTAGAATAAGAATCCCTGAATGTTCATATGTATTCTAAACCCAAAAATTCAATCTACTTTTCAGTTTGGCTTTTAAAATGGTAAGCATCTTAAACTCAGTTGCACTTTGAAAGAGTTAGTGCTTGGTACTGTGCTTATGATGAATTTCCACTATTACTTTTGAGATTGCTCTTGTGAGACGTAGATGATGACTGAAACATTTTTTTAGAAATGTTACTATAACAGGGAAGTATTTTTAAAGACAGTACCTGAAGAAAATTACTCAGGTTCCAATCCTAGCCATAGCACTTTCTAGTAATGATATTAACCAAGTTACTCACTCTGTGCCTCAGTTTCCTCTACTGAAAAATGGAGATGATAATAGTACCTCAGTAATAGATTACTGTGGGAACAGAAGCATGAATATATTGAATATGCATAGATAATGCCTAGCACATATTCAGTGCATTAGCTTGTTTTGTTTTTCCCAGTGACAAAGTCATTGATTTACCAAGAATAAGTGAAATGAAATTTCTGAAGAAATAGCTTTTTAGTAAGCATAAACCCTGACAGATAAATAGGCTTTATTATTATCTACATAAATTATTCCTTCCTATTTATCTTACTATTTAGCTTGAGTAAACTATCATACTCTCTAACCAACCAATATTAAATAATATAAATATTTATGAGGGCTACATTTGACAGTAATTACCACTTGATATTGTACTTAGCAGGACCTACTAAAAAGAATAATTTGAAATGAAGAGGAATCTTCAAATATTGAAAATTGTTCATTAAAGCAAATAATGAGCAGAAATAGATTGAGTAGTTTCAGTTGAGAATAAGTATAAATCTGTTAAAACATCTCGATTAAACATTAGCTAATGTCTTGATAAAAATAATGTAGTTCTTATGGACAAAGAGCTAGTGGTTTTGATAATATATATCAGAAATTTATTAAATATAAATAATACAAGTGTCTTCTGCTCTACATTTTCCAAGATAATAAACACAGATGGAATTAAGTCATTTATAATTGACTGATAATATAGATCAATTACTTAAGTAGATCTAATGGAGCATTATATTGGCATTCATCTCCTGAGATAGAAGTGTTTTAAGGACTGCCTCAATAATGATATACTTACACAGAGCTCTTTGGGGGGAAAATGAGAGTATTTCAGTGCCATAATGAAACATATTCTATAAGCTCTATAAAACTTATCTGTGGGAGGGGCTCTTTCAGAATTATTAATCAACACCTTCTTTCATTCAGATATTATTGAACCTAATATTTAGGAAGTAATACTAGTAATATTTTAAAGTGACTTTAAATTTTTGAGGAACTTACAATGTTACATTTCACATTACAGTATTTGATAAATTATTCCAGCATGAGCTGGATAAATTTGAATGAAAGGTGATAATATAAATAAGTCTTTCAAATTTGAAAAGAAAAGATCTGACATTTTCTCTCTTTCTCCTTCCTGTCCTCCCCACTCTGTCCATCTGCTCTCTCTCCCGCCTATGAGCTCTCCCTAGCCCTCCTTCCCACTCTGTCTCACTAGAGGCCACAGGGTCCTGACAATGACTAACAAGGAAGTCACTAAAATGAATCAGAAAGCTCTGTGTTCTTCAAACTAACTGTTTCCATTTCTTTGCAAATCTTATTTCTTGAACCTGTTATCAGAAAAAATGTAACTAATTTTTCAATGTGTCTCAAAATACAGGGAACAGAAAAAGAACGCAATCTCATCACCTATCAATTGAAATAAAGTGGCCTATCTATGACTTTAGAATGTTTACCCAGATGTGATTTGCTGCTCTTTAAAATGGTTTCAGTGATCTATTTTTAAAAGCTTTAATTGATTTTCAATGTATATTTTGTTGACTCCTTAGTCAGAAAGTGTAGGGTGATATTCTATTTATTTTTTAGTACATAGTGGTTATACAGGTTAATAGGTTTCATTTTGGCAGATCTGTACATGTTTACAATTTTAATAGTTTCCCTTCATTGCCCATTTACGCCACTCCTTCATGGTTTCACATGTTGGGGGGATATCTCAATGTGTATAATGTGTTATGATCATATCCATGCCTACTATTAGTCATCATTCCACTCCCTCCTCCTTGGTGTATATCTGAAAGAATTAAAGTTGGAATTACATAGGAATGTTTGTGCACTCATGTTTGCAGTGATATGATATGCACTAGTCAAGGTATGGGACCAGCCTAGGTGCCCATCAACAGAAGAATGGATAAAGAAACACACACACACACACACACACACACACAGTGGAGTATTATTTATTCATAAACAGAATAGAATTTTGTCTTTTTCAGAAAAAAATTGATTGTTCTGGAGATCATCATGTTGTGAGACTCAATCAGACTCAAAAAAGACAAATATTGACTGTTTTTCCTGTCAAGTGAAAGCTAAAATGTTGACCAGAAAGTCAAAGGAAGACTACTATCAGGGTGACATTCTTAGCAATGCAGTAAATTAAAATACAACTCAACAAATCTAAAATCTTTAACATGTATTTGGCACAACATTTGTATTTGGTGTAAATGAGTAATATTCTATGTATTTCTAGAATATTCCTGTTTGTAAATTGTGTTACATTTTAAAAGCCTTATATATTTTTAGTATGAAACTAGAAAAACAATATAGTTAGAATTATTAAAATAAAATTTCACTTTAATATTTTTGAAAGTTTCATTGAAAACAGATTACTTGATTTTTATTGTCTGATAAAAGTGACATTTCAAATTTTCAATCAATAGATTCAATCAATAGATTCAATCAATAGATTCAAAACATTTCCAGTGTTTTGTTATAAAGTTATTTATTTTGACTTTATAAGATAGAAGACCTTATATCAAGTCTTTTAAATCAACTGTGAGATATACTACCATGCCTTTTTTTTTATTTTGAAGAAAATAGGACAAAACAAAACAAAACAGAATGAAAAAAGTGAAAGAAAACAGAATAGAGTCAAACATAATATAGCATTTCAAAACAAAACACTTCAAGCTGTACAGGTTTTCAAAACATAACAGCAGGAGATTAACAATGGTTACCCTAGTGTCTCCTGCTTTCTTCAATATGGTTGTTCTTACATTTACAGACAAAAAACTCAAACAAAACAAAGTAGTATAAAACCAGATAAAAGAGAATAGCATTACAGGTCTTCAAGTCAGATAACAAGAAATGAGCAATGGCTACTGTAGTGTCTCATTTTTCAAAAGAGCTGTTCCTATCTTCTCGCTTATTGCTTTCAAATAGTAGGAAAGGGACTTAAACCAATCAAATCAAAGAATAAAAGCACCATTGGATTTCAGAGCCATTTCTCCATATTTATCAGGAATTTTGTATCTTATTGAGTCCTTCAGTTTCTTACACTAGGGAGACAATGCGGTGTTCACACATGTGTGTTTGGTTTATTTCACTATGAGTATGGTCTCAAGTCGCATCCATTTACCTATAAAAGCCTCCATGTGATCATTTTTTATAGCTGAATAGTACTCCATTGTATAAAAGTACCACATCTTCTTTATCCATTCCTCAGTTGATGGGCATTTGGGTTGTTTCCAGGATTTGGCTATTACAAATTGTGCTGCTACAAACATAGGTGCACATACATCACTGTGGTAAGATGATTTCACTTCTTCTGGGAATATGCCCAGAAGCGGAATAGCTGGGTCACATGGGACTTCCAGTCGTAGCTTTTTGAGAAACCTCCAGACTGACCTCCACAGTGGTTGCACCAGTCTGCACTCCCACCAACAGTGGAGAAGGGTTCCTTTTTCCCCACAGCCTCTCCAGCATTTATCGTTGGTGGTTTTCTTGATCCTGGCCATTCTTTCTGGAGTGAGATGAAATCTCAGAGCTGTTTTAATTTGCATTTCTCTAATGACCAATGATCCTGAACATTTTTTCATGTATTTATTTGCCATTCGTATTTGCTCAGCTGCGAAGTGTGTTTTCATCTCAGATGCCCATTTTTGGATACTACCATGCCTTTTAAATTAGTTTTTTAGCATCAAGACAGACATGATTTTTTGTTGTTTTTTAATTTTCCTTGATTAAACTTGAAAGATCTATACTAAAGTGTAATACATGCTACAGATGTGTGGTCTTTGGCTGATCTAACTTGATAATTTCAATTAAAATTTGAAAATCTTGTAGAGTAGAAGTTTTTCCCCTAAAGTGGCTCTTTCAAACTTTTATTTAAATTGACATTGAATGACCAGTTATTAAGTCCCTGGTGAAAATTCAGTATCCCGTAGGATTTTCTCTTCTTTGTGTTGGGGTCCTAGCACAAGGATTGGCACAGGAAGTAATTATTTAATGTCTATAAATTGAATTGTACTCATTTTGGCGGTACTGAGGCAAAGTTCACACACTCCAAAAGGGATTGGATTGACTTCACAGGATGGAAGTCTAGAGTCTAATGAATGTTCCCACTTCAGTGAAATTATGCTAGTCTGGCTTTGAAGGTACCCAAGGAGCTGTCACAGAATGACATTAGGTGTGCTGAAGAACCTGATCTGGTACATAACTGAAATGCCAGCGGTCCACACTGCAGCACACAGAAAAGCTGAAGAGTGGCAGTTGCCAGCCTGAATTCCTTGAAAGCTGTCAGGATGAGTGGGTACACACTATATTCACCAGCACGGGAGAAACTGACCTGGTAATGAAGATTATTTTTCAAATTAATAACTTGTACTTTTAAACTAGATTGAGAAATAGGTGACAACTAAAGGTACTTGATTTGAAGTAGAGTTGTCATTAATTTCTAAAGCCTTATTACATTTTAAAATTGGTTTAGTCACTAGTCATTTTTAATAAATTTAAATAGATTCTTTACACTGACTCTGTGAGATTGTCTCTAAGATTAGAGGTGTTTTGAAGGAGTGTACTGAGTGGGAGGCCACAATTTGGTCATACATAAGTTTTTCCAGTATTTTTGAAGAAAATTACAAGTATTCAGAAATATTAAGAAAAAGGTACAGCGAACACCCATATACTAACCTCATAAATTTTACATTAATATTTGACTATGTTTGCTTTGTCATGTCTCTTCACCTCTGTAACTGTGTCTTCACATCTATTTTTAATTAGATGCATTTCAAAACAACTACCTAAATTAGTATACTTTGCCTCTAATTTCTTTAGCAAATACAAGGTCAACTGGAGGTCAATAATAATATGAGGATTTTTAAGGGAGTAATTTTATGCACAGTGAAATTCACAAATCTTAAGTATATCATTTAATGAGTTATAGGGTATGTCTATTGTTGATTCATGAAACTATTCAATATATATCCAGAAAATATACATTGAGCATTGTTATAATATCCTAGGTATTGTGATAATCAAGCCTCTCCCATCTAAAAATCATCATAAAATATGTAAGAAAAAGCCTTTAATATCAACAACTGGGAATGGAATTATTTGGCTTATCTAATTTGAAAAGCAAATTTGAATTCAAATCATGAAAGACACTTTTAAAGTGAGGGCAAAAAGTATTGAATACAAATAAGTCAATTGTATAAGCCTTCCCTTTATTCTGCTGATAAAATACTGATGACTTGATGCATCATATAACTGAATCTCTGTCATGAGTTTCATAAAATGTAACAAGAAAAGAAGTTGTCACATATTCCATTGTGTAAGTACATATATGCAGTGCCACTGCTTGACATTGTGCAGTCATAGAGAGAGCCTTTTTGTGTACTGGTACAGCCAAACTCAAGATAAGAGCAGCAGCAAATGTAAAATTGTACACATATGTCAGTATGGTCAACAAGTGAAAGAGAAAGAGAGAAGACTCCTTAGGAAATCATCAGCAATACATCACTGTGTAATAACCACAGCCATCGTACGTGAGCATCTGCTCCCATGTTGAAGTTAAAATTGCTGTGATTTTTTCTTATAAATTGTTTAACT
Organism: Cuniculus paca; assembly: GCA_004365215.1. Taxonomy (NCBI): domain Eukaryota; kingdom Metazoa; phylum Chordata; class Mammalia; order Rodentia; family Cuniculidae; genus Cuniculus; species Cuniculus paca. The sequence goes on from RJWT010002174.1 coordinate 10,091, forward strand.
CTGGACCAGGGATTTAGCTCAGTTTGATCCCCAGTACCAAAAATAAATAAATAAATAAATAAATAAATAAATAAATAAATAAATAATTTAACTCAAAGGAGAATCTGCTCTACAGTCATTGCCCCTCTTGGGTGTTTTTACCGTAATATGATTTTGGGTCCACAAAACTACAAGTCATAAATAATCCAGTCAATGGTCATGAGTGAATCATTGACTTGAAAATTCTCTACCCTTCTGGATCATAGTTTAGAAACAATCTAGTTAAAATTAACACTATGTGTTAGCTCTGTGTTAATCATATATTATGCATGCTTAGAATAGTATAAGGAGGTGTGTTCATTTAAAGGGGTTTTGGGCAATGTCATTCACATGCGTCCTTTGAGATACACAGCTGCCAATGTCACATGGATCTAAACTACAGACACATGGAGTTTAATGTTCTGTGTACATTAAGAAGGAGAAAACAGTGATCTCAACACTTGTGAGATACTGTCTGTACATACCCTCTTTCTCCGAAAACAAGACCTGGCCATAAAATATTCAGCTTGGAAATGAGAGATAAAACGCTCCAGCCCCACTCAGCCTGTCTTTGTTTTACAAAGCAGCCATGAGCAAGAGATTAGGGAAGGCAGGCAAGGCGAGGACTGGCTGGTTGGGCTGTATTTTTGATCTCTTGTTTTCAAGGCTGATTATTTTCCAGTTAGGTCTTATTTCTGGGGAAACATGGGTAATAAAAGAGAGTGTAAAAGATAGCACATATTGAATTAGAAGAACAGAAATTTAGATTTTAGCATTAGTTTTGTTGGAAAGCTGTGTGGTCCCAGCAAAATCGCTCCCTTCCTCTGGGCCTCACTAATTCCACTCGCAAAATAAAGGGAATTAGCTAGAAAAAGATTCAAGCTTTTTCCAATTTTGAAGTGCTATTATTCTAAAAGTAATCTATACTATCCAACTTTCTTTGAACCTTTTTTTTCCCCCTTTGGTAATTGTATGTAATAGTTTACAGTGACATTTGGGGAAAGACAAAGACACTAAGAAATTTTTCAGTTCATTTTTTTTTTAACCTAATCAGTAGTTGTGTCTATAATAGGTTTATATTGGTTCATGTTCTGGATTTAACGCTAGAAATAGTTTTATGCTGGTTTGACTGGTTCAAAAAGTCATATATAAGATGACAGATACAAAATGATGATGCCACACAAAATATTTAAATCAAGCAATTATAAGATATTTATAATCATTTAAGATAGGTTTTGCCAAGTTGCTTTTCTTTGCATATAGCTTCACTGGCTGACCAACAATTAATCAAACTCTCCATCTCCCAGTGTGGTAAAAGTCAAATGGATTTTGTCATCAGCTGAACCATCTGTCTCTTCATACTGTTCTGCTGTTTTCGTTTTTATTTTTGAAACTCTTCTACTGAAATTAGAAATGGAGGAGGAGGTAATCAGTAAACACAATAATGACAGAATTTCATATGCTTTCATTATTTTTAATACTGAGGCAATAGGATATATGACTAGCTTTGCAGATACGTTTGTATTCATTCAAGGATTTCTTTTGACTTTTTCTGGGGAAAAAATACTCATTTTTAGTTGCTACAGCGCAATTTGTTTGCTTTAAACTAAGCATAATGGTGCTAGGTCCTTGGTACTAGAAAGACAAAACCAGAGCAAAAGGAATCTTTTCTTGTTCTCATTTGCTTTGTGAAAAGAGAGTGCTCTTTCTTTGGGGAGGATTGAGGTTCTCTTTACAAAGTGCTCAAAATGCTTCCTGCCATTCTCTTGTCCCATTTGCCTTAAGCTCCATACTAAGTACTTGTCTTTATCTGAGGCCTAGCTGCATGAAATCAGATATGTAAAATGAGAGAAAAATAGACAAAAATCAAGGAGAAGCATAAGTGTACTTTGAAATAAAAGACTTCTAAAAGCATCTTCTCAGTGATTTTGGAAACTCTGTTGCAGTGTTGTTGGTCAAAGCCACCCAGCCCTGTCTTAACTGTGTGCTGCTTGGGGAACTGTTTTTCAAAGGCTGATTCATCCTACAATTGAGTCAAAGCACTTATTAGCCAAAGCATCATCAGAGCAGAAGCATCGTCTCCTTGTTATCTTCTACCTGCTGTTTCTGTGCTGCCTGTTGTAACTCTATTCTCTTCTCCGCATGTGTACTTTTTTACAATTTAAAGACAAGATATCATTTCACTATTAGTCTTTTTTCGTTTCTTAGAGTAGACCTGTGCAATTTCTGTTGGGATCATAATCTTTCCTAACCCTCCAAACTTCTAGTTATTCTGCCTTGAATGTCTTGAGACTTTCCAACTTACTTTTATATTAAGAAACATACATGAGTTTGAAGGTCTCATTTGTGTCGACTGTCTTAGAAACCTGTCAATCCTTTCAATGTGATAGATTTCTGTATAGGAAACATTCAATTAAGAGAAAATAGAATATTTCTATTTGGCTTTACATGTTTGAATTGTTGAGTTTTACAAGAAGCACATATTTATTTTGTGGTAACAAAATAATTATTTAAAAACACCAGAGCTATGGATTACTTCCTCATAAAAACATGGAGAATGTTGCCTGAATTTCTGCTCCATCCGATCAGACATAACTGGTGCTTAGGGTGACATACAGTTAGATTTATCTTGGCATCTTCCTGATTGATAGGAATAAATCTTCCTATGTATGTAGGATTTAGGTTTAGAGATTGTCATTGGAAACTGGTATTTTTGTATACTCTCTAGTGAACATTATGGGTTTGTTTTGTTCCGTGTTTTAGAAACTCCAAATTTGCAGGTGTAATGGTTTCAAATTCTTTAGAATCAGACACTTGCAAAAACATTGTATCTTATTTTATAAAAAAAAAATTCTTGAGAAAATAAACCTCCACTTAGTCTCAAAGATAGAAACACAATTCTGGACATGTGAAACATTGTAAATATTCAAGAAAGAAAACACGACAAAGGTAAAAGGGAATAAAGGGAAATTTCTTGAAGAAGCATATGGCTAGAATGCCATCAGGCACATCAAAAAGCAGAATCGTGTTTCACTCAGCTTTGTTCCGCTGGGTCCATAGATGCTGAGGTCTGCACACTCCTGAAGGAATGTCTACCTATCACCAGCCTGGGACAGAGTCCAGGGACTGTGAAGGTCTCATCTTTTCTGCCTTTTGTGTAAACATCACAGGGTTCAAAGTTTATAGCACACAAATCGGACGAGGCACTCAACAATTATAGATGTTTTCCTTGTTATCTAATTACAAAATAGAGAATGAACATTATCTTTCCTGCTTCCTACATTTCACATAACAATAATAATAACGATAATAAGAATAAGAATAAAACAATCAGTTGTGCAAGCTGCTAAGTTATGAAGGTGTTTTGTTTTGTTTCATTTGGTTTGGTTTGGTTTGGTTTTAAAGAGAAGAGACCTGAGAAATGTCCTTAAAATCCCAACTGATTTAATGCAACAAAGAGTAGGAGAAGGTTAGGAAATGTTGTCATTTAATTAGACCTCCAGTGGCTCAGATGCAATAGGATTGATCCGCACCTACTTAGACTAGAGAATAGAATAGGAGGCAGGCATTGCTGACAGCTCCCATGTCCAGGCAATCATTCAGCAAAGTCCCTGGGGAGGAGGCTGCTGTAGGACACCTGAAGCACCCAAAGCTTGAAGACTGTTATTTTCCCCAGAATTTCACTCATATTTATTTTTAAACTCCTAGGTCAAGAAAAAGTTAGAGCCTATATATGATTTCTATATAGTTAAGAAACTGTTCAAATATTTCTTGGTGGAGTTTATGATCTAAAACTGCAGTAGATCCATGATTCTTTCTACTTATTAAGGTCCACATTGATGCCAATGTATTTGTAAATGGAAGAGAAAAAAAGATAATTAAATTACATTATTCATATAAATCACACTTCAATTAAATTATGTGAAAGCTAAATATTTAAACATGGCCATATATTATAGTACTAGTTAGAGAATTATAGTGAGTCATTGAAAAATGTATTGAATGCTATATATAAACATGAAACATATTCAATGAACTTTTAATACCTTAAAATTAAATATCGTTTGATTTTCTTTTCACTGCTATGTGTGTAATGGTCTACACCCTCCTGCAACATACCACATCACTTAAGCCCCTTCCCTGAACTCACAGCAATGGGCATTGAGGTAAGACATGTAATCTTTTAACTCACATTATGCTTAATTATATACTATATTTTTATACATTATATATTGAACGTGTCTGTGATGTATGACATACCAAATAAAATGTGTGCTGAATAAAAGAAATATCCTACCAGTGAATGATTCATACTCAACCAAATAATATTTACTGCCTGTGTTCAGCATGAACAAATTCAAGAATACTAAGAGTAACGATTACTCGAAGATTATTCCTTGGTGTATGGCTTGGAATGTAGTAGATGATTACTTGATTTTTGCTTTTTTCATTCTAACATTTTGATTGAGTCACGTCTTAAATTTATATTTGGAATCAGATTCTAAGAATAATATGAATTTCTTTTTTTCCCTTTTTTCCTCTTCCTCTATCCTCTTTTACTTTTCAAGCATCAGATTCATTTGTTTATTTTGAAAGCCCTATAAAGATAATTAGCATATACGCAGATTGAAAATCATAATAGTAGGCCAAAGAATATATAATACATATAAGACAATTGTATTAAGTCAAGGTACATTTTTAGATACATTGTCTGTGCTGGATTAAAATACTTTATTTTTTTCTCTCTTATTTCCTATTATTTGTCTTTGTTTATATATATATGTATGTATGCATATGTACATAATGCATATATATCTGAATTTTCATATAAGAGAAATATTCAGCATTTAACCTTGTATGTCTGGATTTAGTTCACTTAAACATTGTCTCAAGGTGTATCCATTTGCCTACAAATGACTTAGGTTTATTCAGTTTCTGAATTTGAATGAATATTATCAATTATTGCTCTTGGTATAAACTGCTTCGTCAAAGTTTAATATCCTTTTATTTGTAAAATTTGTTTCTGTGACAGATCGGTAACATAATAAATGATTTTTGTTGTGGCTTGTGCCTAGAGGTCCCTGCAAATCCTCATGCAGTCACCTTTTTCAGAAGGGGTTGGATCTAGAGTGTGTGACACTGAGATTGATTCATGGTGAAATATAGGATCCAGAGCACTAGGACTAAGGGTGTGAGCACTTCCTGCCCTAAGTAGCCTGGATAGGATACAAGGGATAGAAGAAGCTGTGGTCACCCTTTTGTTGCTTTGCTATCTTCTGCCTGCCATGGACTGTTTCTTCTTTGTCATGCCGACCTGCCTTGGAGACAGCAGACTGTGGGCTGTAACCTCTACAAACTGAGATAGATAAACCTTTCCTCCTTCAATTTTGATTGCAGGGTATTTTGTCTCAGCAACAAGAAAATTAACTAAGACAACTTTAAAGTAAGACAATCCAATAAAAAACAAAAGAAATCGTATACAATATAAATTAAAGATAAAAGAAACAGAGATAATGTAATTGTCAGGCATGAATGCGGTAATCACAATAGAAGTAGCTGGAAACAGTAACCTGCAGCAGACAAAATTGTGAGTGGATTGAATATTTTGATACAGATGAAACTAAAAAGAAGGATCAAATGTAGTTATTAACACAGAAAAACATTAATGGAAGTTTACAAAAGTCAAGTTTATAAAACATTAGATAGTTAAAAAACTAGTGATAATTCAAAGGAAAATATGAAATGCAAGATGAAGACTAAAAAATTATTAGAAGAAAGGAAAGGAAACAAGGAAAATATAATGTCATAATATAATGTAATTGAAATCTCAGCAAGAATGGAATAAAAGGCGAAGTAATATTTGAAGATATGATGACTCGAAGACTTTATGAAATACTTCAGGGATCAAAAATCATATTTAAGAAATCTACAAATCTTACAAAGGAAAATACAAAGAAGATCATAACTAGGAAAACTGTAATAAAATTAGTGAATAATTATGAGTCAATATTTTTGTATAAAAACCTTTACAAACAAAAAATCATGGTAAGATCACACCATCCTAGGACACTATCTCCAGAATCACAGCATGGATCCCAGTGAGCGATAAGACACAGTGATTGCCTGGCCCTGTGCTTGCTTTGGGTTCAGAGACCAGCCGGAAAATCTTAAGTGAATAGTCTGGGTTGATAGCACCACTTGACCCTGATCTTCGTGAGGATGCCCACTTTACAGAATAGGGCAAGAGAAAATGATGCAAAACCCAGGTAATCCAGGTAGAACCCGAGAGATCGCATTGTCCAATTGTGGATATAAATGAATAAGAGAAGCAACCCCAACTTGAAAATATGAGGAAGGCACTCAGAACCATCAGGCACGTAAGTCTAGATGAAACCTTTAGGAGAGTCACTGGGGCCACAAGAGGTGATAGCTAAAGTAATATTGTGTGGCAAAGGGAAGAAAGAGAAAATGAATACTAGCGGAGGTCCAGAACAACTTCCGCAAATCAGCTGGCAAGCCTCTGGCCCTGATCCTATCTTTCCCTACCCTGATTCCACAGATTTTAGAGAATCTCAGTGAACTCTGCACCTTTCAAACCCAGCTCTTTATTGCCTGATAATCACCTGCAGGTTTTTATTTTATTCTCTAGAATTCCATTTGAGCATAGTAGCTGAAACAGTGAATGCTTGGCTATTATTTCCATTGTATTTCTGAAAACCAGTACTGTACATTCTTTTTTCAAACAATTTAATGATTGAACTATCACTGGAGCCGAGGGGTAGTGCTCCACTACGACCAGTGACGGATTCCTCAATCATGAGACAAGCAATTGACCTTCAATCTCATTTTATTGTAAGGTATTTTCAAACGACTACTGATACCAGCTTTTAGTTCGGGTTTTGCCAAAGCAAACATTGGGACAATTTAACAATTGAGCTAGTTATTGGGGGCAAAGACATGGGGAATGAAGCAGAAGGAAGGAAGGATTTAGAGGGGAAGCAGTTAAATTGTGCCACAGATCCCATAAAACTTTGGCTAATTTCATGGAGATGGATAGTCTTTATTATCAGCCCATGTTGGGTCAGGGGACTGTCTTCGTATTTCCACTTCCATCCTTGGATGTATATATATATATATATATTTGCTTGGTAAAAGAGTTAGATATTGATTCTGCAGTGTACTGCACAATTGTCACCAAATTGTCAAAGCTTGCAAACACTCTGGAGAAACAATCAATAGCCCTGCTCTTACCTACCAAACTGTTAACCTGTATGAGTGTGATTCTCTTTACGGAATGGACCGGTTAAGAACAAGCACATTTGACAGTGAGGTTTGTTTACTGCTAAACTGACAGCAAGTTTGTAACTCTGATAATTATTTAATTCTTTTTTAATTACCATCACTGACAGACAATTATCCAAGTTCTTCCCTCTTCCTTAAAAGAGTAAATGGGCTGGTGAGAGTTACCTTTTTTCCTAAAAATCCTTGTATTCAGCTTTGATTTGCTAATAGGATATATACTATGAAGATTAAGAAATATATTGAAAGTTATTGAATATGGTATTTTATGTGTGCTTACATCTTTTAAGAGAAAAAACTGGAAATGTTTCTTTCTGACAAAATTTAATAAATATCTTTTTAAATGCTACTGAATTTGCATAAAATATAGGCAATTGGGGTATGAATATACACGATTATTATTTCCAGATCATTGAAACTCATTGTTAAAAGCATAAAATATTGACATATAAATATTCATATACTACCTTAAAGGTCTTCATATGTGGCTTTGAATTACTTATATTTTTAAAATATTTCATTTTTTAATCATGCTGATTTTAAACAAAAAGATTGTCTTTAGTTTTTCTTTAAGAATACTTGCAAGTGTGATATGAATTATAAAGAACTATTATTAATATTTTTCTCTGCTGCATATGAATTCTTATTAGATTCAAAGGAATTTGCTTTATGTACAGAGAAATAATTGCAAGAGGAGAGGAGAAATCAGCACTTCTGTAGTTAGACAAATAAATGTTAAAGTTCAAAGTTAATTATGAACCACTCCAGTAGTGTTACACTGACCGTAGGAAAGAATCTGATCTTTTGTGCTTATGTATTGCATTATCTTCCTGGCAACAATTGCTACATTTGCTAGAGTTTGCTACAACAGCACTGAGTAAAAGATTTTTCCAGCAATACTCTTAAACTACACATAACTATAATAAATGAGTGTTTATTTTACATAGTGCAATTGAAAAATAGTGTGTTTTCATTTTTTAAAATTTATTAAGGTAAAAGACAAAGTGCCAATAATCTCTGTCAAAACACTTCTTCTCACTTAAAGCATGCTTATCCCCTCATTCTTGCTACTTTCTTAAGCAGTTCCAGAAATTCTCTTTCATAGGTATCTTTAGCCTCATTTTCTTGGCTGTCTCACTATTCTGAATTGATTTGAAACATTTAGCTTTCATGATCTTTTTGCCTTTTGATTTAGTTTGTTTTTGTCTTTTGAGACAGGATCTCACTATGTAATTCAGGATGACCTTGATCTTCCTTATGTGACCTTAGCTGGCTTTGAACTCACAGAAGTCCTCCTGCCTCAGTCTCCTGAGTTCTGTGGTTACAGAAATGTGCCAACACAACCACTTTTGTTCATTTGTTTATTTTTGTTGCTGTTGTTGTTGTTCATTTTGCTTTTAGGCCAGAAATTGCATGATGCCAGGTCCATTGAATGAAGTGGATTTGGACACATTGAAACCTTTTTGTGAGCCTGTCTTTTCATTTCAATGACACTAAGCAACAGTATTCATCATATTTTTGATTATATCTCATACAGACACTCAAGAAAGAGAACATCCAAAACCGCTTTGGAAAGTTGTAAGAAAAGAGCGATAACTGTTTAAAATGAGGGAGAATATTTTGAGGGGGTTAATGGTAATATGTTTTTTATTGTGATAATTTTTTCAAATTCAATCACCACTTATATCTCTTTTGTCAGGTAATTTTCAACCTCTAGGTCCTTTCATACTGACTTTTTAAACTCATTCTCATTCTTTTGTTACAGTAGATGTTGAGTAGTTACTCTGTAGTAAAACACTACCTAGCATATACAGGGTACTAAATCAGTCTTAGTTGGATGGGTAAGTGAATGAAAGTAAATCATTGTACTTTAGGAATCTGCTGTAGAAACAAAATATAGTCAGAAATCTAACCTGTGGGGAGTAAAGAGGCTCAAAGGTTGGACCTTACTGTAATGATTGATACATTGTGTCAACTTGAGAAGTTTAGAAGCTTAACTAAGTGACTCAGCAGTTTTAAATTCTAGGGTGTAGAGGACCCACCCTAGGGCTGGTAGACAGCATACAATATGAGGGAGGGAAACAGACTTGCTTTCCCCCTTTTGCTGTTGTTGCTTTTGCTGTCTTCTGCCACTATGAACTGTTGCCTCTCTGCCATGAGCCAACTTGCCTTGGAGCCAACTGATTTTGGACTGAAACTTCTACGAACTGTGAGCTAAGCAAACCTTTGTTCCTTTAATTTTGAGTTTTGGGCATTTTGTCTCAGCAACAAGAGAAAAGTAACTAAGGTAGTAACTGAAATGGGTAAGCTCAAGGTTAAGGGTTTAGGAACTTCAGAGAAGGAAGAGTTCACTTCTTGCTCTGGACAGCAGAGAAGACTTCACCAAAGATTAAAAAAAAAAAAACTACAAGCTTAGACTTGTTGCTAAGTAGATTGGGGTTGTGTGATGAAAGAATTAGTAGAGTTTATTGTAATGAGAATATGAGAAAATAAGTAAGCTCAGAAATAATAGTAAATCAACTTCAAATTAAAATTTGGTGTGACTGGAGCACAAGTCAACTGTTGGAATCTATGGTAAACTAACACACATTTATCTGGGGTATATAAGGAGATGCCTTACACATCAAACTAAAGGGGTAGAATTTTGTAGTGATTTGAAAACCACTAACATTTTAGGGTAGGAAGTGCATGGAGAGTGGTTGACGTAATAAATTTCCGCTATTTTTTTTATTTGTTTTGTTTTGGTTTTTTTGACATGGAGTTTCAATATGCAGTCCAGGCTGGCCTTGAATTCCCTTTGTATCCCAGGCCTTGAACTAGAAATAATTCTCCTGCCTCAGCCTCCTTAGTGCTAGAATCACAGGCATGCACCACCATGCTTGGCCTTAAACTTCCACTATTAAGAAGTTTATATTTTAAAGGATAGTTGTTTAATATCAACTTCAAATAATTTCTCATTATGAAAAATATGAATTAATTACAAAAAAGGGCATCAACTCAACCCCAGATTTTTTTTAAATCACACTCTGCTAGGCTAGTGGTGGAATAATTTATGTGAACAAATATACGTTCTTTAAAATAAAAATGCATCTGCACAGACACTCATTATAATTAATGTAATTAAAAATATAAACATTACATAGCATATAATTTTGTTTATGGTGTTACAAGTTTTTTTTTAAACGAATGGTGTAATTGTTTGAAAAAGAAAACCCACAACTCAACCAAAAAAGGATAATGTTTAATTGGCATATGTCTCCAGTATTTGATTGAGAATTAAGAACTGGAAGTATCTGGAAAATGGTTACTAGGTTTGGTTTCAGAAATCAGGAGTTGCAGGGCTGGGGATCTAGCTCAGCGGTCTAAGCGCCTGCCCGGCAAGCGCAAGATTGTGAGTTCAATCCCCGGTGCTGCAAAAAAAAAAAAAAAAAAAAGAAAGAAAGAAATCAGGAGTTGCTTTTAATTGCCCCGAGTGCCTGACTTCCTGTTCCTGTCAGCTTTTAATTTTTCATGGCAGGTTATAAAATGGTTTAAAATTAAATTGATGACAAGAAGGGCCAAAGGAAGACACTTAATAATATTTGTCACAGTGAGCATACACATCATTCTTAACTCAGAAGGACCCTCATGATCTTAATTTCAAGTGAAATTCACCAAATATATATATAAGTCAGTTTCTCTTGTGTTTGTTCATATGCCAAGTGCCCAATTTTGAAGGTTTTGAAGATTAGCAAAACCCATGTCATTTGCTAGCATAAGTGAGAAATCATGTAAGTACTAATTGGATATTTTGACTTGGGCATTTTAATTTCAATAAGAAACACTGCCTGTTACATTTTTATCTTAATTTTCTCTTTTCTACCACAGTGATTATCTTCTCCCTGAAGGGATCAGGAATTTATGTTCTTTTTAACATCAGTCTCATAGACATATACATTAAGCAAACCCCTTTGTGTTCTTGTTTCTTAACCTGCAAATGGGTACATTTAGCTTCACTGCTTTCTTGTGTTGTGTAGCTCCTTAATTTGTTACATCTCACTGTGAAAATAGAACAAGACAGAAAAATTCTAAATATTAATTTTAAAAACTCAGAGTGAAGTTTTCTCCAAATTTAATATCGTGTTATTCAACCAAATGTTCATGATGTGAACTCAGTGGAATAGTTTCAATTATTCATAGGATTGGCATCTATAATGTATTGTTGTTGAATATGCTGGTATTTTCACCTATCAGTGTGACGGTTTCTGACAAATCTCCCTCTCTGGGTAACGTGAAATGAGGTGCTGTAGGCAGCTGTTTCTCTTTAACAACTCATCCAAAGTACAACTCTATGGGAGTGTTTCTGCAGTGTATGACAGCTTCCTTGTCCTCAGGGAGGCCAATCCACCCACATCAAACTTTCACATCCTCAAATGAATGGGAAAAGTTGCAAGGCAGGAGGACTTTCAAAGAAGAAAAAGAGAAAATAACATAAATCTAGAAGGATAAGTCAAACATATCCTAACAGGGAGGAACACAGAAATTCATACCAAGGTAAAGAAGTATGCACGAAATGGGTGATTTATTTTATTTAAGGAAAAAGATTGTTTTCTGAATGAGTTGAAACTGCATCAGTTTGTTATTAGGAAGATACCAGTATTTTTCCAGGTAAAAGTGAAGATGTTAACAGTCATCAAAATGGGTCTATGGAATGGGTAAATAAAAATAAACAAGGAAAAGTGCACAGGACTTAACTTTCTATACCGGAAAAATTGTTAATGGGGCTCTGCAGCATTTAGTGTTTCTCAGTAAAGCACCATTGATTGTAAATAGCACAAGAAGTAAATTTTGGCAGATACTTTCCACTGGACACAGACTTTCATATTTGTACAGTGACCACTGATTTAGACTATGATTTACCTAGATCAAAAGAAAATCGTCCCTGTTTTTACGTGAAAGATGCAAAATACCATCAGTATTGGCTTATGAAGATGCAGTAGTCCCCAAAGGTCTGCAATAGAATGCTATTTTTAAACTCCAGTTTTAACATCTTTAAGTAAAGATAAGCTGTTGCCTCTCTAATCCCTGCTGTTTTGCTCACTGCTATTAAGATCTACTTCATAGGTAGTGATTACTTAGTCTGGTTCAGTGATTTCACTTTTTGAATTTGTGAAAAATATTATGTAAAACAAGTTTTATGTAGCAAAATTATTTATCATGACATATTCTGGAAACAGTCTTAAATCTTCAGTAGCAGTAAACAAGTCTATGACACAATCATAAATGCAAGAACTGTGAAACTATGAAGAAATATTTAAAGTAACAATTTAAAAATTTTGAAATATACATATGTATACATACATTAGAAATCTTTAATTATATACATTTGAACACTTGGAAAATGAAAATGTAAAACTAAATGTTGTTTAGAAATGTGCAAAATTATGGATGAATTTTAACATCGACAATATTATCTTCTCATGTTTAATGGAAAGAAAATCAGGACTTGAGGATTCATATAGCACATTATTAGCACTAAGATAAATACAGTTTTATTATTCAAAGTATATGCATTTAGGAAGTAGGGACAGATAAAAGCTAACTATATTTTGAGTGCCTACTGCAAGCCATACACAAAAACAATTCAACTCAAAGTGATTTTATCTCATTAACCTTTTCCAACAAGTTTAAAAGAGAACTGGCAGCATTCCTTTTTATGGTAAGGAAGTCAAAACTAAAACTGCCAGACCATGTTACTAAATACTTGTGTTATTAAACGTGAATTCCAGAGCTAGCAGAACAGTGATTCAGACTGAAGCCTGTCTCACGAACCTTACACATCATCAGTTTTCTCTACGCAGAGATGGGAATGGTGGGGATCTGCAAAGGGTCCTTGTCAGAGGGTTAGATGAGGTCAGGATGAGACTGGGCACCTTCAAATCATGGAGGGCAAGTGATGGGGAAATGGATGGTTCCAAAGATAGATTTCACTGACTCAGACTAATATTTGTTACTGTGATTTCAAACCTTTTAAGTATTTACGATGTGATAAAAAATCAAACATTACACAAAATTCAAGTTGATATTTTAATTCACATACAGCTTGGTTCTGCTGAGACTTTAGAACCAAGTAAATTCTTCTTTCTCAGAGAGGGAGGTACACGAAGTTCAGATTAATTATACCAGCAGCTGCCTGAAGGGAGTATCCACAATCTAATATCCAGAAGCATTTCTGCTAAGACTACTGCTGGTAGGAGTGATTACTTGGCTTTCAAAGAAAGGAAAGAGAATCTTTTAAAAAGTGACAAAAACACATAGAGCAGGACTGCAATGTACAGAAACTAAGGATTGCACATTACACTATTACAAAAATGTTCTTCAGAGGGTTAGAAAGGATCTGTTAAAAATTGTCTTCATTGAACTAGCAATAATCAATTTAGATATTTGCTCAATTGATCCCTTCTCCTGTCCTCTCTGGAAATAGGCATGCATACTGTCGCTGAATAAAAGAGGAAAGGAGAAAACAAGGAAAGAAACTGAAAGGGCAGGACCAAGTCTTCTCGGTGAGGACAGTGCTTGCATTGAGGAGAGACACACAACTCTTCAGGGGTCACTGGCCGCCATGGACGCAATGTGAGACTTCTGTCCTCTTCTTCTCTGTGATCCCCTGACCCGGCATATCCTAGATACATGAGAACGTAGGGGCCTCAGTATCTAGAGATGAATTTCTCCAGCTTACTAAACAGAAATTGCTTTGTTCCTCCCACCAGTCAACAAAACATTTGAGAATCCTATCAACTGAAAGGTTTATGGACATTTCTCCCTTTCCTCAGTGCCATGCCCTTTCCACAATTATGATGGGGAAAACAACTCTACAGCTGCACGAATGACAATTGATTTCATTATATCACGAGTGCAAACAGCACAGTTACATAAATATGCATTCAGAGATAAAACTGGTCTATAATTATAGAAACAATTAGCAGGTAAACGTAGAATAATATTTTAAAATTCTACTGTTCAAGTCTTATATTTTTCTTTTGGAGGATGGTCATTGAGAACCTTGAAAATTCTACACTTTAATTTTAATTATGAGTATCTTATTATTAGTTTTCTTTCACTGAAAGAAAAATTCCAAAAAAAAAAAATCTGTGAAATTCAGTTATTCCATGGTGGTCATGAAGTGTTAATGAAATAGATGATCCTAATTAGCATGTTTTAAAATTTGAACAATAGAATAATTAATGCATTAATACTCCTTCCTCCTCTTACCATCTGGAAAGATTTTTAAACAAGATGTATTTGTGAATAGATATTATGAATTTGAGATAATATAACCACACATACCTGTAATTATTCTAGTTTAACATCCTAATATATGTATTTTTAATTTTACCCATTTTCCTCATAGCTAACCTTAATCTGAACTCATGACCATTTTTATTAACTATTTCAGGAAAGGCAATAAAGGAAAGAAGAAATAAATTATGATGGGAAAAACTATTGCTGAGTGAGATAAAATTTCATCCTTTGTTTAAAAAGATGTTTTTGAAATTGAATAATTTCAAAAGTCTTCTCTTTGCAAATATTGTTTGAAATTATTGGTGTTGTGCTAAGGATCAAAACTAGCAGAATTCATCATATTAATTCATATTTCAGTTAGAAGGTTGAATTTCTATGCTTAATACAGTTATTCTTGGTCTTTATAAAATCAGGCTTCAGTTGAATTTTCTTCAAACAATTCCTTTATTTGCATGAGCTTTTGGAATATGCATAAAATAGATCTACTAATTTAAATAATTATATTACTGGGTAATTGGCATTATATCTCAGAAAGAACAATAGAGCTGACACACACAGAACAATGCAGAATTTAGTCAAACTAACAAACTATAATATAAGATATGGGTATCTGTTTATATATATGGCTATAGACTGATAGATACAGATTTGTGGTAGCAAACCCATGGTAAATATGCGGAAGCAGGTGTTTGTTATCATTGAAAGCTCTAAAAAGTTTGACATCACCGATGTGGATGGCAGATAGACAGATAACTAGATGGTGAGATACTAAGTGGTAAAAAATATGGTAGGAGATACTAAGGTGGTATTGTCCTTAGTAAAGCTAATAGCATTTTTGTTACCTCATTTTTGTCATAGGTAGAGATACAAGTTGTTGTTCTGTTCTTTCTCACATATTCTTCTATCATCCAGAAGATGGGTAAATTAAAATGAAGGAGACAATATAGTTTATTTTTCTACTTAGAACAAAAATGCATTTGAGTGATACCATTAACAATATACCAAGGCTACTAACCTAAACCAGGAGAATCTCAGAAAAACAGGTACAGTATCTCTGGTTATTCTTTTAAAGATCCACTAATATCCTACCATCAAATTGTTATTTTTATCTACAAATATTTTGAATTCTTTCTAGGTCTATGCTTTTTCCAATATGAAATATTGGCAGGTTGTATGTTTACTTTAATACAGTCAGCCAGTAGGACCCCTAGATTTATAAGTGTTGGCTCTGAGTTCACAGGTGCCTTGTTGGGTAATAATAAGAGATATTTATGACCTTTTCTGTCAGATGTAGCAAGTTATTACCTGTAAATTTCCAGATGCATTGTTTAAAGTTTCCAGATGGATCCGCGTTCAGCTGTTGTTACTATAATTTTGTGGTATGTGCTGTCCCATAATTCTTGAGAAATATTCTCTTCCAGGTGGCAATTTTCTTTTTTATTCCCAAATTAGAGCAACATTTCAAACAAGCTAGTGAATGACATTGCAAGGGTGTCCAGGTGGTACTGAAGGTGGGGAGTTACCTCAAAAGCTGAGATTAAAAACTGTTGTCCAATTAATCCTCACCACTGTGCATGTCAGGGAGCAGGCGTTTTAATATGGTTACTTTTGTCTGGATCCTTTCATTCTCCAGATATTGGTGCAAACATCATTATATCATAGATGTCTTCGTTGATCACACCTTTAATGTATTCCTTTTCATGTAATCTCTGACAATGGATATGGCCGTTTAATTTCCAATATACAATATTTCTAGTTCAGTAGTCCTTTATTTGGCTTAATTATAGATCAACTGCTATAACAACTATACCCAACAAAAAGGTAGGTGTCAAGACACAAACTGGGGTCAGGAACTCTATTTATTTAGTTTATGATAGAAAATCAGTGATATTTGTGACACGAGTAACTGAAGATTGAATAATAGAATGAAGGCGATGACTTTCAAGTGTCCGAGGACTTGCATCCTTGAGACATTTCCCTTTCCGATGTAATAGTGTTGCCTGGAGAACATGGACAGAGTGCTCCTATTGCATCAGCCACCTGACCACTGTTTCCTCGACAGCAGCGACCTGCAGCTTAGTAAAGGAACACATGTATGTTTGCCAGTGACCTTCACGCTGACATAATGCCAAATGAATGAGTGAGTTTAAATGGCGCAGTAACGAGGACTGCTCAGTACTGACAGAGGAGATAGAAAGCGGGAGAATTCTGCTGTGATTTGATAACATAATCTACTGAGCAGAGCTTCCAAGGATCCAGGGAATCTATCACAGGCATGGTTATCCTGAGTGCTTGTTCTTCCTGAAAGGCCCAAGGATTCATCACTCCCTAAGCTTCTGCTCACACAAGGAATTTGCTACTTTTGCGATAACCCGAATAAATCTCTGTTTCTCATAAACAGGAGACCACTGTATAATGTTTATATGAAATTCTTCCCAAATTATGCTTTACTTAACAAAATCATTTCTATGGGTTGCATGGGGAAAATGACCTGCCAGACATTTTGAGAAATCATATTTTTAAGAAAGTTAATGGGGGACAGGTTGGGGATCATATCCTAGGGCTTTTTATCAGCGACCTACATCCTTGGACTCCTGTTTTGAGAGTTTGGCTAACTGTCTCCTGCTTGTGTTGGACTTGCTTTCCTCATACCCAAGCATCCTGGGTAGTGGTCATTCTATGCTAGGCATATGACACTGCACTCAGATTAAACAAAATATTTAATGTGTTGTCTTAGAACAGTTGAAATATTACCACCCAATCTTGCTTGCATATGTCATTTCCCAGATTCCACTAATGAAACAAGGAAAGCAGTTTCCACAGTCTTTATGATTCTTCTTTATTTCCGTGCTTTCCTCTTTCTCTTCTCTTCTTCATCTTCCTCTCATTTTACTTCCTATTTTCCAGTCGTTGGTCTGCTCTCTCCTCTTCTGTCTCCTCTTTCTGTCTCCTTCTTTTTCACTGCTTCTCCTTCCTTCCTATTGACTTTAAGATTTCACCTATTTATAATACTGTTATTATTTGACTAGTAGACAGTACTGTGCTCTTACATTATGAATCTCAGGCAAGACCTTCCATATCCAGAAAATACACAGTGTATGATACACATCTGCGTTTTGCGTGTAGGCCTTTTTACATACTGCCCATCAGTTGAATGGAAAATGACTTGACCCTTGTTAATTTACTTCTTTGGGAAAAGTTATTCACTCTACTGTATTCCTTGTACTATTATTTGTTAGAAAGTTTCCTAGCTTCATTTCTCTGTCAAAATTTTGCTGATTAAACCAATCATTTGTAGTAGCAAAATCAATATAAGAGATGCAGTGGGCTCCATTTCATTTAAGCATTTCATTTCAAAGGTTGGGTGGAACTGTAATACACAGGGAACATTGTGCCATTGAGTGTCACTGCATTCAGTTGGGTTCCAAAAACAAAAGACTGTGGTTCTATATTTCCTCAATGCAGAAGTTATGGGTTTCTTTTAAAATCAAGATTATACACCCTATTCTACTCAGGACAAAAATGAACGTCTATGCTGGGATCGTGTGATAAACCACTGTAGGAGAATATCTCTGGATTCTTCCAGACTGGCCCATGTTTCTCTCCTTTGTCCTCTGTCCATCTCCTGCACTTCTGCTAGAAAACAGGTGATCCTTTGGAAAATGTAAGTCAGACGTCATTTATTGCTTTAAACCATCTAAAGATTGCTAACCAAACTTAATGCGAAGTACTAAATCTTTGCATGACATGGAAAGCCGGTTCACCTCATCTACCAATCCTGTCCATGTTCATTTAGTGGGTGGGATCCAGCCACAGTGCCTGGGAGTGGAAATTACTAAGCAAGTTTTTGACTGAAAGAACTTTGTATTTTTTAAACCTTCTACGTAGTAACTGGTTGCAAATCTTTGCCTTGGTGGATTTGTTTTATCACTCAGATCTTTATTTCCAATATTACCTTTTCAGAAAGAGCTTTCCTGAATGCCTATCAACACTCCAACCCTGTCACACCAACTTGTTTAATTTTCTCTATTACAGATTCTGTTATCTGATTGTTTTATGTTTTTGTTTACTTATGTATTGGTTTGCCTATCTCCCACAGAAATATAGTTTCCAAAGACAAAAATTGGTTAAGGTGGAATGAATGAATTAGTGAATTCTAAATTTTTTACAATTCTTGATTTCTTCTGGCTATAACATCTTGTGTCATTATCACTTTGTCAGCTTCTTTTCTTCATGACTCAGTTTTGGTTTGCTCTTTTTGTTTCTGACTTTGACATAATTTTAGTTCACAGTCTCAGTACTATGTATGCTTTTCAAGGATAAAGGTATCCTTGGGGTATGTGTTAGTGGCCTGGCAACCTAAAAAGAAAGGTACAATTACATCATAATTTCCACCAAAGTAAAGAGAGGGAGCGAATTGATTTCTTTGCAATTATTTTCACTTTACCCCGAAGAGATAGCTAGGTAACATCAAGGTTAATCATCCTCTGTCTGGGAAATATATGATTATAAAGCCTTTGTTGAACGCAGATTAACTATTGGCAAAGAACAATTGTCAAGCGTTCAGGAATTTCAAGACCCATTTGTTAGACTGACATGGTAGAAATATTTATAGCACAAATTTTTTCAAATGCTGTAAATAAATCCTTTCCCCTCCCCAGAGAAACAGTTTCTCAGCCCATCATAGAATAAGTGAATTGTGCTTCGGTATGAGAACAAGTTCACTCTTTGCTTCATGAAAGATGGAATGAAACTGTTTTGCTGCTGACATATGCATACCCTAAAATCTGAACTGTTATCTTTACAACGTTTGGCACACCCATAAGACTCGTCTTCAAAACACTGAAGCATTCCTGTACTGGGAAGGTATTGGAGGAGAAGTAAAGTTAACTTTAATATCAATCATACTAAACTGTCTTTTGGTACACTGCTCTGGAATGCAGGGCTGGAGCAGAGGAATAGACATGTAAAGTCATGAGGTACATGACTTTATCAACTCTTTTTGCTTTAAGCAATAGCGTGAGTAGTGCTCTGTTAATTTCCCATTACAAGCAGTCCTCTAGCATTTTAATAAATTTGAGCTTATGCCTCACCTAAACAGAAATCAATTTTGTTATTGTTCATTCAGTGTTAGTATATAATAGCAGCAGTGATACTAGTGAATTGTCATGGAGTGTAACCACAGGAAGAGCTAGACTGTCACACATCTGCTAAGGAAGACAGCTATGAGTTTCAGGGGAGTTTTCAAGCCCATAATCCTAGGGTATATAATAAATCAAGGGCAGCTTGTTTGCCATTTTCAGCATGTCTCCTTCTTCCAAAACTAAAGCCACAAGAATTCCATTGAAAAATGACAGCTGCAGTCCTTCAGTACCATTTCCTAATATCTCCTATGAAAAACGAAAATGATCTGAGACCCATCACTTGGGCTCCACATCAGTCATCTGATCGCAGTTACATGGTGACTCTACAACTGCAATTCTGATCATTTGGAATCTAACATTAATTGACTATCAGTCCCAGTCAGGTAAACAACTCCAAAGTAGTTCTAAAATATGGATCTTGATTTTGCCTGCTCTCTCCCGCTGACTCTAAGGACTTCATTTTCCTCTCCTATTCTACAAAAGGCTGTAACCTATTCCTTCCAAGATGACATCTGCCAGCAAACAGGTCCAAACCTAGGACCCTGTGATTCTGAAAAGGAGTGATTGGCTTTGAGGGTCAATCATTACTGCAAGTGGTCAGTGCACTTCCCACCTCAATGCATATCTACGTGTAAAGATTTTGCTCACACTTGTACTCAGCACCTTTTACAGCCCTCGTGTTGTATAAAGCGCTCAGTGAACTCTGTTGAGAACATGAACAAATGAATTTCTCAAAAGGTAAAAGGAGAAACTCTGCTTTTTAAAATTTATATATAACAAGCCCCCTGAAAACTCTATCAAATAAAATATATAGGTAACATATATAAAACATCAAAACTATACATTTTAAAGAAATAACATATCTTGATACATGTTTGGATTCTATAACGCTTAGAACATGTTAAACTTATCTATCTCATTCTTCACGGTCGAAAGCTTTCAAAATCTTTTTCTCTAGCTTTCTGAAATGTACAAATTTTGTGTAATCGTCCCACTGTGCACTGCTCTTCCTATCTCGCTGTCACTAGTCGGTGATCAATCTTTCCTCATCTTTCCGTTCCATCTACTCTTCCCAGCTCCAGTAAGCACTGCTGTGCTCCCTTCTTCTATTGCATCAGTTTAGATTCCACATATGAATGAGGTCATGCGGCACTTGTCTGTTTGTGATTGACTAATTTTCCTAAATATAATAATCTCTACTTCCATCCATGTTGATGCAAATGACAGGATGACTTCATTCATTTAACGGTTGGATAGTATTCTATTTTGCATATATATATATGTATATATATATATATATACATATATATATATCTAAATACATGTACAAGTTATATATATTCTTTTCTTGTTCTATTCATCAGTTTATGGACAGGTCATTTTCGGTTCTTGGCTATTGAGAACAGTGCTGTAATAAACATGAGACTATAGATATCTCTTCAGTGTACCAATTTCATTTTCTTATTTTTTTATTTATTTATTTTTTTTGCGGCACCGGGGATTGAACTCACGACCTTACGCTTGCCGGGCAGGCGCTTAGACCGCTGAACTAGATCCCCAGCCCTGTTTTTGAGACAGGGTCTCACTATGCCGTTCAGGCTGGCCTTGAGCTCACTTTGTAGCACAGGCTGGTCTCGAACTCACAACGATCCGCCTGTCTCAGCCTCCCGAGTGCTGGGATTAAAGGCATGAGCCACCACGCCTGGCCCAATTTCATTTTCTTTAGAAACAATGAATGTCTGAAGAATTCAGTGAATGTTTAAATTAAAAGAAAGCTTATTACAGTAAAAGACACATTTCCAGCAATGATGGAATAAATGCCTTCAAAGTTAGCAGAAGTACTTATTTATTTGCAGGGACAGTAATGGCATTGTGTCTTTTAGAATAATAAAATTTTAAGATATAAACATTTACCCGTATTTCTCATCTGTCCTTGTTGATCAAATATTTATGACAATTTCTATCAAATAAAACTATAATTGTACATATTTATTTACGTTATTCACCAGATCTGACACTAGGCAATGTCTGGCTCTTCCTCAAAATTAAAATGACCATGAAGGATAAGTGTTTTCAATCAGTTCAGACACTGAACTAGCCACAACAGCAGAAGTAGACAATAACAAAAGTGGGCTGTTCCAGAAATTGGAAAGAGCAATGAGGTAAGTGTGTTGGAGGTGAGGAGAAGAATTGTGAGGATGAATGGCCATACGTCTTTTAGTGTAACAATTTTTAAAAATCTAAATGCACCATATTTTCAGATAATGTCTCATATATATCCAGCAGTAGGATTGATGGATATTGTGAGCTCCGTTCTAGGGTTTTCACTGGCTCCATACTGTTTACTACATTGTCTCTATTAATTTGTATTTCCAATGACAATGTCCAAGATTTCACTGTTTTGTATGTCATCTCCAGAAATTGTTATCATTAACCTTTTTGATACTAGTTATACTTACTGAAGTAAATTTATATTTAACTATGGTTTTCATTTGTATTTCCTTGATGATTGGTGATGTCTAACATTTTATCATATGCCTGTTGTCACTTATATGCAATATTTTGACCAATAGTCTAGTTAGGTCTACTGTTCATTTTTTTCCTGGAGTTTTTTTTTTTTTTTTTTTTGCTATTGGGTTTTTAGAGTTCTTAGATATGAACACGTTGTCACGTGTATAATTTGCACATATTTTCCTGCATTCTGCAAGTCGTCATCTCAGTTTGTTGATTGCTTCCTTTGCTGTGCAGAAGGATTTTAGTTTGGTATAATCCCATTTGTCTATGTTTACTTTTATTTGTTGTGCTTTTGTGATTTCTCCAAAGTTTTATTTTTGTCTAATTCCATTATTCTGAAGCATTTCTCTTCTAGTTTCTTCTAATAGTTTTATAGTTTCAAGTCTGACGGTTAAATTTTCAATCCATTTTTAGTTTATTTGTGTAACTAGTGAATTTAGTTTCTTTCTTCTGCATGTGAATATTCAATATTTCTAGTACAATTTTTTGAAAAGAATGTTCTTTCTCCAATGTAGTTTCCTAGCACCTTTAAAAAGCCTGTTGGCTAGGACCATGTGGACTGACTTCCATGTTCCCTACTCTGCTCCCTGGCCTTTATGACCATTGATATTCCAGTACCATCCTGCTCTTATCACTGCAGCATAGTAGGCAGTCAGGTAGTAGAAGGATTTTGACTTTACACTTTTTGCTCCAGATAGCTTTGGGTATCTGGGTCTTTTGTGCATCTGGATAAATTTTAGGATTATTTTCTTAATACTGTGGAAAATGTCATTGGTTTTTTGATATAGATTGCATTGAGTCTGTAACTGCTTTGACCAGTGTGAACATCCCAGTGATGTTGATTCTTCTAGTCCATGAGCTTGGGATGGCTTTCTGATTGCACATGCATGCGTGTACCAGTGTGCATGCATATGTGCATGGCTGTGTGTGGGTGTGTCTGCATTGCCTTTTCAGTTTCCTTCATCAGTGTTTTATAATTTTGAATTTAGAGATCTTTCACATCTTTCGTTAAGCTTACCTTAGGCATTTTTGGTAGCTGTTATGAATGGAATGGATTACTTCATTTCTATTTCAGAAAATTTTCTAATGGCATATAGCAATTCTACTGATTTTGTATATTGATTTTACACCTTGCAACTTAACTTAATTCATTTATTAGTTCTATTTTGTTTTTGATGGACAGTTTGTAGTTTTTTATATATAAGTGAAAATTTCACTTTTTTTTATATATAAGTGAAAATTTCACTTTTTTTTATATATAAGTGAAAATTTCACTTTCTCTTTTCTAATTCAGATGCTAATTGATTCTTTTTCTTGACTGATTACTCTGGGTAGGACACACAGACCTACTATGTATAAAAGTGGTGAAGGAGCACATCTTTACTATATTCCAGATCACCATAAAAATACTTTCAGCTTTTCTCTATTCAGTATGTTAGATACTGACTTACTGTAAACACCTTCATAATTGTATAAGCATAATTGCTTTTATCTACATCCAATTAGTTCAGGTTTTTATCATGATGTTGAACTTTATTCAATGTCTTTCCCGCATCTATTAAAATAATCATATAGATTTTGTCTTTAACTCTGTTGATGTTGTATACCCTGTTTATTGATTTGCAAATAGTTAATCATTCTTTCATTCCTGGGATTAATTCTACTTAATTATGGTCAGCAATCTTATCGTAGTGTTAGATTTGATTTACTAGTAATTAGTTAAGGATTTTTGTACTGGTGTTCTACAAAGATAATATCAAATAGTTTCCTTTTCCTTTTTCTCTTTCTTTCTTTCTTTCTTTCTCTCTTTCTCTCTTTCTCTCTCTCTTTCTTTCTTTCTTTCTTTCTTTCTTTCTTTCTTTCTTTCTTTCTTTCTTTTCCTTCCTTCCTTCCTTCCTTCCTTCCTTCCTTCCTTCCTTCCTTCCGGTTCTCATCTGTCTTTTGTATCAGCACAATGATGGCCTCATAGAAGAATTCTCTTCTATTTTCTGGGATTCCTTATGGAGAATAAGTATTTGCTCTTCAAATACTTGACTGAACTCAGTAGCAAAGTTGAAATGTCCTTTGCTTTTCTTTCATAGGAGGCGTTTTATTGTGGATTGACTCTTGTTACTTATCACTTTTTCCATGTTTTCTATTTCTTCATGACTCACTCTTTGCATGTGTCTAGAATTTTTCCCATTTTTCCAGGCCATGAAATTCATTGATATATAATTGTTCATGATGAATTCTAGTGATCTGTTATATTTTTCTGGTATCAATTGCAATCTTTATTTGTTTCAAATTTTACTTGAGTCTTCCTTTTTTCTTGATTAGTCTAGCAAACAGTTTGCTTTTATTTATTTCTTCAATGATCTGTTCCTTACCAGACATGCCTATAGTCTCAGTTACTAAGGAGGCTGAGGCAGGAGACTCCCTTGAGTCCATGTGTTTTGAGTTGAAGAGCGCTTTGCCAATATGGTGTGGACAGTGAGTTCAGCGTCAATGCAGTGTCCTTCCCCTCCTGGAGCAGGAGGCCACCAGATTGCCTAATGGGGGTAAACAAGACCAGGTTGGTAGCAGAGCAGGTCAAAACCCCCATGCTGATCAAATTTTCATTTGTTTTTAAGTAGATTATTAGAGCTGCTTCAGGAGAAAATGTGAATGATGAACTTATGAAGATGTATCTGACCTTTAATCTAAAATTCTTTTTTAAATAATATGAGCAGATAAATTTAATGTACTCCCTTCCTCACACTATGGTATGGAAATTGTGGACTTGTCTTCCAGATTGCATTAATCTTTGCTGAGAAAGTGTGGAGGTTTCCAGAAAAGGACTATAAAATAAAAGGTACAGGGAAAAACACTGTAACATCCTTAGACTAAATAGCAGTTATGACTTCAGTATACCCTAGAACAGAATCAATTGGAATAACTGGCAACAAGATATTAATTTTATTTATCCCTGGGTCAAACAAATCAGCCCAGTATAGGAAAAGCTGAACCAACTTTAGTTTTGCCTCTATCATTTACTAAGCCATTTAGATTCAAACCAATAACATAAATTCTCTGGGTATCACTTGCTCTAGCTATAAAATAAAGATCTTTATATCTCTGTAAGACATTAAAAGAGAGAAAATATTTTAAAATCATGTATTTTCAGTTTTACTTATTTCAAGGATTATTTACTGAGTGTATAAAGTTATAATATATTTTAAATGCTATTATATATAACTATACTGTTAATCAGCATATCGCATATCATGTAGCTATGTTATTATTGTCATTGTTGCTGAGAAGTAAAATGGAGCAGCAGAATACTCTCGAATCAAAGTCAACAGTTACTTTCCCATGTGGTATGTTGACTGTCATAGTGAAAACCAGCTCAATTGGTCTCAGCCTGGATAGGAAGATAGGAAGATAGGAAGAATATTATGAAAATAATACTGGAAAATAGTTGCTTACTTTTCAAGTGTATTGTCCTCATGTACCTCAATGCTACTAAAATATTATGAATGATACCATACCACAATTAAACAAAGATATTTTTCTGTCAAGGTAGATATCACTCAATAATCCAGACTTTCTATTCTGTTTCAATGTGGAAAGCAAATTTTCCATGCGCTGGGCATATGAATCTCTTTTAATATCTTTTTGGAGTCTAAAAGAAAATTAAAGCCGGGTGTGGTGGCTCATGCCTGTAATCCCAGCACTCTGGAGGCTGAGACAGGCGGATCGTTGTGAGTTCGAGACCAGCCTGGGCTAAAAAGTGAGCTCAAGGCCAGCCTGAATGGCATAGTGAAACCCTGTCTCAAAAACAGGGCTGGGGATCTAGCTCAGCAGTCTAAGTGCCTGCCCGGCAAGCTCAAGGTTGTGAGTTCAATCCCCAGTGCCACAAAACAAAAAAAAGAAAAGAAAGAAAAGAAAATTAAGTAAAAATGGTGACTAGAGCACATAAAATTCTCTCAGCTCTACCTTTGCTTGATCATACATCCATATGGTTTGAATGTAAAAAAATATAATGTTAAATATTACAGAGCACACATAGGCATTTTCACAAAGCCCTTACGGCTTGTCTTTCTGTAAATTGGGCTCTGCTTTCTTATTGAATCTGAACTGTGACTTTAGGAGATTGTCAAGTTTTAAAATAAATAACAACTTTGATTTTTAAAAGTATGTGCATGAATTACTTCTATGGGCTTGCTTTTCTGCCTTTCATCTACGTCTGCATATCTTTGAAATAAAATCAGAGGTAAGTAACTTAAATTGCTATGGAACATGTCACATCAAGCAGCTTCCAATTGGTTGCATAAGGAAAACAGAATATGTACAGTGGTCCCCTATTATCTATTGTTTCTCTTTCTGTGGTTTCAGTTAATAGTAGTCAACCAGAGTCCAAAATTATTAAATGAAAAATCCAAAAGTAAACAATTTATAAATTGTAAATTTCATGCTATTCTGCGTAGGGTGATGAAGTCTCATGCCATCCCCATGTATCCCACTATGTCCCATCTGGAACAAAACATTCCTTCCTTGTCCAGCATTTCCACAGAGTATATGCTACCCACACTTTTATCATTTAGTACCATTCTCTGTTAACATACCAACTGTCCTATTATGGTACTGCCTGTGTTCAAGTAATCTTTATTTTACTTAGTAATATTCTCAAAATACAATTCCGATATGCTGAAAAAAATTCTTAAAAAGTGCTTCATTTAAGTGAAAGGATAAAATTATATAAAGGTACTTTGGAAGAAAGAACAGTCACATTTATGCAATTTTATCACAGTACATTATTTTAATGTTTCTACTTATTATTATTTATCACTAGCCTATCAGTTATTTACAAGTTAAACTTCATTATGGGTAAGTACTCAGTGTGTGTGTATAGGTTGACTACTATCCTCCATTTCAGGCATCTACAGGAGTCCTGGGAAGTATTGGATATGAAAAGACAAGGGACTATATATAGCTCAATTGTCAATCATTGCCATGTTGGCAAAGGTAAATTTATAGTCTCAGTGCTTCAAGTGATAACTAGGACAAAAGCACATCTAAATTCTTCAAGTATGTTTAAACTCTTTAAAAAGATAGACATGTTTATCTTGACACTGTTTTTATTTATTATACCAAAAATCACATTAGAAACTTCTAATCATTTGACAATTGTTTTTAGGACAAGAAATAATTTCATGCAGGTCAAAAGTTAATACCCCTAAATTCACTATGTCCTGTGCTTTAAAACTGCTGCATAACTCTGAAGATATTTTAACACCACTGTGTATCTCAAAATGAGTAAAACATTGGCAAGTTAGAAAGTTATATAAATTATAGTTTTAGAATAAATTTCACTAATCCTACGTGAGTTCCACCTATGTCAAAAGACAAATCATAATGGATCAGATATGCGCTCAGGCTGCAGAATAAAATGTTCTCAAAAAGAGTAAAAAATCAGTATGAAAAACTCTTTAGTCAATATGTTCCCTTTCTCCTCTTCTCCACCTCTTTCCTTTTATTCACTTCGTCATTGATTTATCTTGGTTCTTGTGAAAGTAAACAAAAAAATATAGAGAATGACAGGAATTCAATCTATAATGGAAGCTGGAGATTTAGTGGAGGGTGGAGATCAGCCAGCTGTCACATTCTGGATTCTGAATAGACGAGAAATTGATTCCTCTGCACTACATTATGGAGGCCAAATACTCTAAGCCAAAGAATAATTTTAAATTTCTTACTTTGCATTTCTTCCTTGACTTCTGGTTTGTGTCACACATTTGAATCTGTCTAACCTGTGCCTTGGTTCCCTTGACCCTTTCGTCTCCTTCTCATCCTTGTTCTCTTGTCACCTTTACCCCTACTCCCTTGTTCATCTTTACCCTGTTCAACTATGAACACTATTGGCAAAGTTAATAAGCAACAGGAAGAGTGAGAAAAAGTTAGCTCCCATTTTACTCTAAAGAGCTCTTCAGTGCTGCATGATGTTTAAATATTATCTTTTGAAACTCAGAGCTTAAAGTATATAAGAAAAGCAGCATAGCTAAAAATAAAATGAGCAACGGGTGAATAAACATAAATGGTTTGCTGTAAATTATTGTTTACAGCCTACAAAATTCTTAAATTTTGAATTTTAAAGCAAGTGATTTGGATTGCACGTCATAATGCTATAAAACAGGGTAGACAAGGCAAGTTCGGTTATAGACAGGTGTCAGTGGTAAAGCAATTGTGCGGTGTGTCCGAGGCCCTGGGAAAATCCCACCACCCTCTGGGCCCAGCTCTCCACAGACAGGACAGAAAAGAGGAAAGAGAAGGGGAAGGGGATTGGAGGAGGGGCGGGGGAGTCTAAATGAATGTGAGATTAGGCATGGTGTGGTTCCAGTATTCTAAGGAAGACCCAGAACATATCTGGACAATTTTATCATTCATCATTCTTCTGGAGCGAATCTAAACAAATGGACCATCTTTAAACTGAGTAACTCTTGAAGACAACTATACAAAATAACAACCTTTTGTATCTTCCCATCGCCTAGCTTAGAAAGCCTATATTGTTATTGTTTTGGGCTCTTTATTACTGTTATTTATCTGTCTTTATTGTTTTTTGTTTTTCTTGCACTTCGTTCTGCTACTGCCTCTAGCACAGAAAGGATAGATGTGCAAGTATACGCTTATCCATGCTTAGAACTACTCCTAAAGAATTTACAAGAGCAGATTTTATTAAATATCAAAATATGAACAGCTACATTGAAGAAAATGAGACATTATGGTAGCCTAGTCTGATTTCATGTCTTCAGGTTCTGAAGTCCAATAATGCTTTTATTCTTTGATTTGATTGGTTTAAGTCTGTTTTCTACTGCTTGATTGCAATATGCGAGAAGATATGATCAGCTATTTTGAAGAAAACAAAGGACATGAAGATAGCCATTGTTGATTTCTTATTGTCTGATCTGAAGGACTATAATGCTTTCACTCCTTTGCTTTAGCTGGTTTTATATTATTTTGTTTTGTTTGAGTTTATTGTGTGTGAATATATGAACAACCATTTCAAAGAAAACAAGAGACACTAGGGTAGCCTTGTTAATTTCCTGTTATGTTTTGAAGACCTGTATTGCTTGCATTGTTCTGTTCTAATCTGCTTTGTTGCGTTTTACTCTGTTTTGTTTTGTTTTGTTTTTATTCTCTTTAAAATAAAAAAACAGATCATCTTAATCCATACACTGACAGCAAACATTTTAAAATCAATACTGTTGAAAAAATATCATCTTGAAATATTTATTTTATTAAAAGTACATGAATAATTTATCACTGCAGTTTTGCAATAACATCCCTTATTTATTTTTTCACCTAGGATAGAGTGATTGTGTTCCCATCTACTATTTTAATTTGCATCTCTTTTCTTCAGGCCCTTGGTATGGGGCTAATCTCCAATCCCAAAGAATAAACACAGAGATGTGACCACACTTTTTCATTTCTGGGTCTGGAAATCTGTCAAGACTAAAAAATAATGTGATCCTCTGAAATAGTATTAGTTAGATTTGCATCCCTGTGACAAAGTATCTAAGAAAATCAACTCAGTAGAGAAAAGATTTATTTTGGCTATGATTTCAGAGGTTCCATTTCATACCTTACTGCTTTCATTGCTCTTAAGCCCGTGAGAAGGCAGAAAATCAAGATGGAAGAGTGTGGTGCAGTGGCCAGGAAACAGAGAGAGGAGAGGAAGAGTCAAAGAGAGAGATCTACCCCGCCAGGACACATTCGACTCACCTTCCCAATGAGAGTCCACCTGCTCCAGTTTCCATTACCTCTTCATATCCAAACCAGTTATGGATCCATGAAGGACTCAATCCATTGATGAGATCAGACCCTAATGATCCAGTCAATTCCAAATGCCACACTCCTGAACTCAGCTGCACTGGGGACCTAGCCTTCTACTCATGGCACTTTGGGGAGATATTTTAGACATAAACAATAACAGAAACATCAAGAAAAGTTATTATAGAATGCAGGGTATGTGGTAATGCTAATTCAAATTGCAATATTTATTGCCCTTTTAAAAAGTCACTATTTAGATTGACAGGGCAGGATTAGTTATTAAATAACAGATTTTGCTGATCATATGTACTTAAAGCTCTGGGAGGAAAATAGATTTTGAAAGTCTCTCTAAATTAACTCTGTTTTGTTATAATTGCAGTTTTTGAAAAACCAATTTGTAATGAACATATTGCATGTGTTATAAGAAGATGTGACTCTCATGTTCCTCCTGGGTTATAAAGAGCTATTTTGTGTATGTGAGCTTCACTGACTGACATGGCTGAGGATTAATTGCCTTGAACGCCTGACTTTTCTGTTTATCTGAAAAAGGAGTCATGACCATCTCCAACTGCTGCGTGAACCTGTTCTTTTTCCTCTCTACTACAATGATTTTCAGCAAGTTAGACTTCTGGAAAATGTGTTGTTTATTCAAAAGAGATGAAAATGGAAGGTAGTTCCACCAGAACATCAAGATCGTGTGAGATCTACATACAGATCACTCACGTCACTAACCGCAGGTTTGATTGTGTCCAAGGCGACTATCTCATTCCTGGAAGCTATTCAGTGCATTTGCTTGCATCGGCAGCCTGCTCTTGACCTTTCTTCTTGAACTCTCAGGTCCTGCTTAGCCATCTTCCTCTCTGTGAAGGGTTTTCTAAATGATACCTTCTTTCCTTGTTTAAAAAAAGAGAAAACAAATGACAGCAACAAAAAAATTCTCTTTGTTGTGTGTCTCTTAAATATCAAGGACCTCATGTGTACCGTGCTTTATTTCTAGGATCTGCATCTACTCCTCTTTGCTAATTTTGAATACAGATGTGTAGCCAAGTTTAAGTCTTATATGAATGGTAGTCATGGAACGTTTCTAGAATTAACCCTTATATTGAACTTTAGAGTAGTGAAGTCTAATTTTCCCTTTTAACTTTTATAGTTTCCCTCAAGTACAATTTTGCTCTCAAGGTTCCCTAAACTTTAGAAGGTCATTCTAAAGTCAGTCTAAAAAAAGAAATAGTGGAACAATAATCAACTATTTCCTCTAACTCCTTCACTGAATAACTTCTCTTATAGTTAAATCCAATCAGAGCTTATAAATTCCCTTTAGACTTGACTAAACTTTTTCAATCAATCCCTACGTCGTGTAAGTTTCTTTGTTTTCTCCTCCATTTTTTTTCCTCTGAGGAAATCCTTAATTTCACTAACTTTCTCATTTATTTCAACCGTCTCCCAGCATAAGCAAGTATTGTCACCCACATTCTCAAGTCGCCTTAATTATATGGTATTATTCCTATTTCTATATTCACTCACCATTACAGTTGCATTTGAAAATGTTTCCCAAAAGTTTCATGTGCTCATTGATTGGCTTTACATGTATATGCATATCAGCTTATGATTCTTTATTTTCTCTGTGATTAAGTTGTCTTCATTTTTTCTGCCTTTCTGTAATTTTATAAAGTGAAAATGACTGATACCATTTTTGCAGAAAATCCCAATAATGCAATATTGTTGGTATGACTTTTAATCTGTTAGATATTTCCTGAAATTAGAGTTGGAAATGCTATATAATTTACAGATGTCTTTTTATTTCTTCTATTACGATTTAGGGGGTGATAAGAGTTGGCTATATTTGAACTTACAGATATGTAGCATGAAAAGAACTGACAAATGTAAATATTGTTCCTTGAAAGATGATATGTGCTGCTTACAGTGGGAATATGGAATTTTTGAAAAGAATAATCACGAAAAGGAAAGCTTTAAAAGTAAAATGATATTAGATTAGGAAAGTCTCTTCTGATATAAGGCAATACATCTTTTCATAACGAATTTTACGATTTATCAAGATTGATTTTTCAATTCATCTCTGATTTAATTTTGTATCCAAAAATATAGCACCTTCATCCCTGGTCCTCTAATAAAATTGTTAGAATAAATCACCAAGAATCCAAACACAGTTTCAGAAAGCATATCTACTACAAATCAGCAGCTATGTGTGTAGTTGACATGAAGAGGTAAAGAAAAAGCATATTTTCCTGTCAAA
>RJWT010002175.1:0-42415 GCA_004365215.1 Cuniculus paca
TTGTCATGGAAGTATCTTGTTTCTCCATTAATTTTGAAAGAAAGTTTTGCAGGGTACATCAGTCTGGGTTGGAAGTTGTTTTCTTTTAGGACTTGCATTACTTCACTCCAGCCTCTTCTTGACCTGATGGTTTGTGTTAAGAAGTCTGCTGTGATTCTGATGGGTTTTCCTTTATAGATGATCTGTTTCTTTTCTCTAACAGCTTTTAATGTTCTGTTCTTGAGTTGAATTTCTGGGATCTTGATTATTATATGTCTGGGTGTAGATTTGTTTTGGTTATGGCTAGCTGGAGTTCTATATGCCTCACTTATTTGAATGTCATATTCTTTTTTTATGCTTGGAAAGTTTTCAAAAATTATATCTGTAAATAAGGTCCTGATGTCATTTGTCTTGACACCTGCTTCTTCACTCACATTTTCAATTCTTAAATTATGCATCTTTGAGTTGTCCACCAGCTGTTGAATTGTTACTTCCTGAGACCTTGTTATTTTTAAGAGATCTTTCATATCACCGTCATAGGCTGCAATCCTGTCTTCAAGCTTTGAAAGTCTTTCTTTAGTTCCCTTCATATCAACATGCGAGCTATCGAATGAATGTTTAATTATCTGGATATCTCTTTGAATCTGTTTCATACATTCTAAATCTCTCTTATGCGGTTCATTCATGGTTTCCCTCATTTTCCTATGCTCCTCTATTTTCTTATCTGTGTCTTCTTTAGAGATGCTTAGTATTTCTTTTATTATGGTTTTCATTTCCTCTTTTACATGGGATAGAATTTCTGTTCTAACTTCTCTTATAGATTCCTGAAGTTGTTTCTTCACTGCAGTTGACATCACTTTAGTCATTTCAGGTGTGCAATTCTCGATCTCCATGTTTTCCTCTTGTGGAATTGCGCTGCTTGGGTTGGATGCAGAGATTGCCCTCTCCCTCTTTGTCTTGGCATATTCTTGATTTCTTCCACCTCTAAGTATTGTGGTCCCAGGCACCCCAGCACTGGCCACAACTTCTCCGAAACTAGGCTGTTTGTCTTTTCTAACCAGTGCTGGCTACATATATCCGATGTTGCATGCCTGTGTCTCTGCACTGAGCTGGGCACCAAGCCACCCAGGGTTTGCACAGGAGCAGACCTGGTCAGGCCCTGTGAATCTAAACTGTCTTGCGATATTGCTTGAAGCACGCACGGGAGCCGATCTCCAACCAATCAGCTTCCGCGGGTCTGCCCACAACCTGGAACTCCCAAATGACTGGTTTTCTAGCTTCCTTCCAAGCAACTTCCGTGGGTCTGCCCACAACCTGGCACTGACACCAGAAGTGGTTAGCAGTCTCTGCCCCAGGGGGAACCTGCCTCACTCCAAGATAAGGCCTGGCTGATCACTCTCTCTTGTGGGGCGGTGGGGGGGTGGTGGAATTCCAAGCACTCACCAGCAGCCAGTGCAGATCTCCACATCTGCCACTCTCCTTCACCCCCACGCCTCTCTGCAGAGACCTCTGCGGTTGACCGCAGCTGCGACCATGACCACAACTGTGACCACATGTATTCAGGCTCAGCAGCTCTTTTGGCAGGGTGAATCCGGCTCCAGGCTGAGGAGCTGCCAGCCGCCACCTTCTTCTTTGTTTAAATTCTTTTTATTCTCTTTGTGGGCTTCAAGTCATAGTTTAGATTCTTCCTTGGTTCAGGGGACACATTTCCTTCCTTCTTGTCCTCTCCATGATGTTATATTCCAGTGTCTGAACTGTTTCAGAAAGACTGTTTACTCTGCTGCTTACTGTTCCGCCATCTTTGGCTCCTTTCTCTATTCTCCTTTTCTTTACAACAGTTCTGCATGGCATCTGAATGGGGTCTTCTTTTTTTTTTTTCATTTTAAGAGAAATTAATACTTTCAAACTTTTTGGATAAATGGATAAGGATTTTATCATTTCTTTGGACATTTTCTTTTCTATATTGTTCAGCCTGCCTTGATATTTAATAACTTGTCTTCCATGTAGGACTTTATTCTGGAAAGGTACTCCAGCTTGGGTAGTGTCAAGGTTTCAGACAACTCTATATTGTTAAGTATCCTTATTATCTTCATCTGTTCACAGGAGCCTTAATTTACTGTGCTTCTCTGGAATGACACTTATGTAGCGTTCCGGGGATATCCTGGTTCAGTACCATCACTGGCCCTTTGTCAAACTTCATCTCTTCTTATGAATTTTCTAATCTAGCTTTGTGCACTCTGTCTTGTACACTCATATTTGAGATTTGGGTTCATACACTGTCACAAAAGCTGATCATTCTGGTTAGTATTCCTACTTTCCATGAGTACTTTAAGCAGGCACTTGCCACCACTATTTCCCAAGAATGAGTCTCTCTCTCTCTTCCCCTCCCTCTTTCTTTCTTTGACAAAGATAACATTTCAATATTAAACCAATTGTATCTGACTTTAAGCACACTTATAAGTACCTTTTAACTCTTAAAAGATGGCTATCAACTTCAAGTCTGTAAATGAGACTACCCTATATTCTCTTGTAAATGGTTAAATAAAATTTTATTTCACAATATCTTTAAATGGCCTTCCTCCCTTCTTCCATTTTCTGTTTCATTTCCCTTCTTTCCTGCCTTCCTTTCTTCCTTCTTTCTTTTACTCCCTTCTAACTTTATACTTCTCTGTGATCCCCGCTTGATTCTCTGTGTATGTATTTCTCTCCCATCCCCACACTCACCCTACTTTCCCCATCCACTACCTTTTTTTTTTCTCTATGCTTTGGTTTCTTTTAATTTTTCCATAAGGAATGCACTATGCTATTGTTTCAGTTTTAAAATTGTCTTGTATAGCCCATCATCTCTGTAATGCCATCCTTACCATTTGTCATTTTCCATTTTATACTGCATACGGAAATTGTTTCTTTTATTTATTTTTGTCTGTTCTGTAAATGCAACACATAATGTAGTAATTTTTGCCTGAATAATTGATTATAGTTTTGTCTGAATAATTGATGTCAGTTTCTTTTCTCTCATTGCTGGGATGAAGCACCCAACACCCCAAATCAAGGAAGGAAAGGTTTATTAAGCTCACAATTTGTGGAGGCTTCAGTTCTAATCAGATGACTCCAAAGTAGGATGTCATAGCACAGAAGCAACACTTTGAGGTGGCAGAAGACAGCAAAAACAGCAAGAACAAAAGAGAGGGAGAACAAATCTTGTTTTCTTCCTTATATTGTAAGCAGATTACTGCCTCCCAGGACAGATGTAGCACTCACACCATCTTCCTGCCCTCATCTTGCACAGGGTGAGGATGTTTACAATGTAGAGACCCTGGCTCCCTGCTGAGTTGCTAGTTAAGCTTCTAAACTTCTCGAGTTGACACAATATATCATGTCACAGATTCTGGCAAGGGTCTCCATGACTACATCACATTATGGTGGGAGACTTTACATCTAGTGTGTCTCTGCCTTATTTTTTTTTTTTGTGGCACCAGGGATTGAACTCACAACCTTGGGCTTGCCAGGCAGGCGCTTAGGCCACTGAGCTAGATCCCCAGCCTGACACAATATATCAACCATAACAATTCACCCCTTGCTAACTTGGCAACTAGACACATTTCTTTAAACAGGTTTCCAAATACAAAGCCATGCTTATTCTTAGTATTTCACAACTTGAACATTATTATGCACGTAAAACAATCCTTACGAGTCTGTAGTAAGTCTATCAACATTACAATATATTAGAATCATAATGTTTTGCCCTTGGACCCCCGAAGACTCATGCACATCCTTTTATGCAAAAGGTAGTTAGTCCATTTCCAAGAGTTGCCAAAATCCTAACATTTCAGTGTTGCTGAAAAGTTTAATTCCCAAGTCTCTTCCAACATATAAGACAAATTCTTAGCTCTAAGCTCCTGTACAAATGAAAGCAAAGTTAAACACTTCCAACATTCAATGGTACAAGATAAACAATTTTGTTCTAAAAGTTGCAAACAGGGAAATACATAGGTTTGGGATCAAAGCAATT
Organism: Cuniculus paca; assembly: GCA_004365215.1. Classification (NCBI taxonomy): domain Eukaryota; kingdom Metazoa; phylum Chordata; class Mammalia; order Rodentia; family Cuniculidae; genus Cuniculus; species Cuniculus paca. Next base: position 3,992 of record RJWT010002175.1, read on the forward strand.
CAAAATCCAGCAGAGCAAACAGCAAGTTCTGTAGTTTCACATCCAATATCTGAAGCAATCTGTGGCAAACTGTGAGCTCCAAATGGCTGGAGTGATTCTACCCCTCTGGCACTTCTGCTGGTTGTATCTTCCATGGTTTCTCTTTTGGCCTGACTTTGTTTCCTCCTTGCAGGTTTCTTTAGATGATTCATGTTCCTGCGTTTTACAAACTTCTGATGTCTCCACTGCACCTTTGGCTTCACGCTAATAGCATTGCACACTTCCCTCTCAGGGGCACATTCCCTGGCATCCCAGGTCTTCTGAAATCAGGGTGGAAGATACCTTAACCCCATAACTCTTGGATTCTGTATGCATCTAAAATCAGCACAACATGAATGTTGCCAAGGTTTGCTGCCACCTAGAGCAGTAGCTGGACTTTCCTCTCTCTTGGCTGTAGGTGCCTGAATAACTGGGCATTCTAAATCCAATTCTGAGGAACAAATTCTCTGTGCTGCTGCTATTCTGGCACATGGTGCACTGCAGTTTTCTCCTCAAAGGAAACTCTTTCACATTTTCAGTTTTGAGGCTGAAAATGGTGGGGACTTGCTGCTTCTTATGATGATCTCAGGCCATCTTTTATAGTCTCATTTCTTCTTTATCAAAGATCAGATAGCTGAATGTTTCTGAAGTTGCTTCAAAATTCTCTGTTCTATTTCACTGATGAACATTTCTCTTTTTGTGCCAGTCCCATGCTTTCTCTTTAATCATTGTAGCTTTTTAATATGCCTTCAAATCCAGGACTGTAATGTCTCCTGCTTTGCTTTTTGTGGCACAGGATATTTTTCTTATTCTGAGTCTCTTCTGATTCCATATAAGTTTTAGAGTAGGTTTTCCCTTGTTCTGTGAGAGATGCTGTTGGTAGATGATTGAGATTACATTAATCAGAATATCAGGTTTAGAAGTATTTCCATTTTGACAATATTGGTTCTGCTTCTCCAGCAACAGGGAATATTTTTTCATTTTCTAATATCCACTTCAAGGTTTTTTTTTTTAGAGTACTGTACCTTTCTTTGTAAAGGTATTTCACTTCTTTGGCTAGGTTAATACCTAAGTGTTTGATTTATCTTGATGTTATGGTGAATAGGATGGTTTTCCTAATTCTGTCTTGTTGAATTCATTATTACTCTACAGGAATGCTATTGATTCTTGTGTGTGTTGATTTTGTATCCTGTTACATTACAGAATTTAGTTACTAGTCTAGGAGTCTTTTGGTGAAATTTTTCAGGCCTTCTATTTGGAGGATCATGTCATCTGCAAATGATGCTTTGACTTCTTTCTTCTCTCATATCTGTATCTATCTATATCTATATCATTTATATCTATATTATCTATCTATCTGTCTATCTGTATTTCACTTTTATTTCTTTCTCTTGGCTGATCAGAGTGGTTAATATTTTCATTATTGTATTGAACAGAAGCAGTGTTAGTAGTCATCCTTGTCTTTTTTTTTCTTGGTTTGACAAGAAAGTTTTCACTTTTTCCTATGCACTATGCTATTAACAAAATGTTTGTCATAAGTGGCTTTTGACAGACTGTGATAAGGTCCTTCTGTACCTATTTTTTCATGATTTTTCTCATGAATTGATGTTGAATTTTGTCAAAGGCTTTTTTGTGTGTTTATTGAGATGATTGTGTAAATTTTGTCATTTGTTCTGTTCATGTGAAGTATAACATTCATTGATTTGCCTATATTGAACCATCCTTGAATTGCAGGGATGAATCCTACTTGGATATGACATGTGATCGTTTTGATAATTTTTTGTATTCTGTTTGCCCGTATCCTGTTAAATATTTTTGCATCTGTATTTATTAAACCAATTGAACTGTAGTTCTCTTGATAGGAAAAACTCAAGTCTAAAGTTAGTACACAGAAACAAATTATAAAGAAAAGAGCAAAAAGTAATAAAATTGAGATTAAAAACAATATAGGGCTGGGTCTATAGCTCAGGGGCACAAATGTCTGCCTGGCAAGCATAAGCTCATGAATTCAATTCCCCTTAAAAAAAAAAAGAAAGAATAATATAAAATTTCAATAGATTAAAGAGCTTTTTTTTTAAACAAATACACAATATTGGTAAACCCTTAACCAATTTTACCAGAAAAAGGAAAGAAAAGACCCTAATCAATGCAATTAGAAATGAAAAAGGTAAAATTACAATGGAAACCACACAAATTCAGAAGATTACTAATAACTACTTTGAGATCCTGTACTCATGCCAAAAAATTAGATAATTCAGAAAATAAAGGATAGATTTCTAGATACATACAAATTACCAAAACTGAACCAAGATGTTATAAGAACTTCAATTAATACAAAGACAGGCTATGAAATTGAATCAGTAAGTTTAAAAAAGGAAAAGAAGCTACCAAGAAAAGCCCAGTATCCAATGGGCTCACCGCTCAATTCTATATGAAATTTAAGAAAGATCTAACACCAGTATGCTTCAAACTCTGTGACAAAGTTGGAAGGGCAGAAGTCCTCCCAGTGTCATTCCTGGAAGCTAGCATTACCTTGATCCTAATATCATACTATCTAATTACCTCTAAAATACTAGTTTCCACTAGAGCAAGTTCTCCCACAATTTGTTCATTGTTCAAAATGCCATGTTCTTGACCTATTTATATTCATGGAAATATTAAAATTTGCTTGTCAACTTGTCCAGAGTAATTGCTGAGATTTTCATTAATGTTGCCAGTAGTTTACTAGAGGGTGACAATCACCACTTTTATAATCTCACTTCTTTATCTGATTTTCACAGGGAGATAAACCTGTTCTCATATAATTATAAGATGGTAGTATTCTTTTTTAGCAATGAGAAGAGTTCTATTCATTTTAAATCATTTTGTATTTAACATTTGTATACTATGCTGAAATATAGCTCTGGGAATTTCTTCATTGGAGTGTACTGAGTTTAAATTTCACAGTTAGTTTTATACCTTTCAGATTTTCTATTTTTTTCAGTTTTGTCAGTGTTATGTATTTCTAGATATTTGTGCATTTCATCTAAATTTAATAAAATTGACAAAGCAACAATCAAGTTATTTTCATATATTACTTTTGCAAAGTCTTACTTTATATTTGTAGTAAATTTTGCAAAAGAACACATCAGCCTTCCAACAGTATTCTTTTCAAGAAATTTTTTTGCTATTCAGAGCCCCTTGAAATGCATTTTGAATTTTAAAACCATCCTATCATGTTTGTAAAAACAGAAGCTGGGATTTTGATAAGAATTTGCCTGAATCTGTACATCAATTTGAAGAATACTCTCATGGGAGAAATATAAAAATTATAATTAATGAACAAAAATATATTGCTTTCATGTATGTCTTTACTTTTTAAAATAATGCATTGTAGCTTTTGATGTGTAAATCCATTGTTAAATGTGTGGATAAACATTTTATTTTTGATACTGTTTTAAATAGAGTTGTTTCCCTAACTCCAGTTTTAGATTTATTTGAAGTGTATGGAAACTCTGATCTTACATTCTTCAACTTTACTGAGTGTATGTAATCGTTTATTTTTTTAAATGTTTTGTCTATTCATTATAATATTTGTAAGTTAGACCTTGTCATCTACAAATTAAGATACATTTTCTCCTGTAGTCTGGATGGATGATTTCCTTTCTGTTCATTGCCTAACTGTCCTAACTGGAAATCAAGTACAGTTTATAGAGAAGATATTGTTGTTTTATTCAAGACCTTGTCTTATTCACCTAAGAGGAGAAGCTTTTTGTTTTTGCCATTAAGATGAATATTAGGTGTTGGTAAAGAAATTTCCTTCTTTCTGAGTTGTTGAATGTTTTCATCATGAAGGGGTGTGGTGAATTTTAACAATTTTTTACATCTTTTAAGATGATCATGTCATTCGCTTTTCTATTGACATGAGGCACTTTAATGATTTTGTAATATGAAAACAACTTTGCATTCCTTGGAAGACATAACTTGGTCATGGTTTATGGTTCTTTAAATACTGTACAATTATGGTTCTGTTTGCCAGTATTTTGTTGAAATTATTTTTGTCCATCTTCAGAAGTTTCTTTTACTTTATTTTACTTTTTTCTGATTTGCTGCACAAACTATTCATTTTTACATTATGTACTCATTAATAAATTTTAATGCCTATTGTTTTCCCTAGTATTTTTAAATTAACCAAGAGGACAATTTTTGTTAATAAAAATATTTTATATTTAATTTATATTTAACTCTGTACTTACTTTTATCAGTGCCCCTTTTTTTCTTCATGTCAATTTGAGTTACTCTCTAGATTCCTTTTATATCTTCCTGAAGGATTATCTTCAGTATTTCATGCAGGGCAGATATATGAACTAATTTTTAAAGTTTTTTTTTAAATGTTGGAATGTATTATTTTCTCCTTCATATACATATACACACAAAAAAGATAAAATCCTGTGTTTTGAAACAACCTGGATCAAACTGGAAATCACTATGTTAAATGAAATAATCCTCACACAAAAAAAGACAAATACCACATAATCTCCTTAATTTTGAGGACTGTTCTGCTGTAAATAAAATTACTGACTTTTTTTCTGTACTTAGAATGTCTTTGATTTGATTGGTTTAAGTCCCTTTCCTACTATTTGAAAGCAATAAGTGAGAAGATAGGAACAGCTCTTATGAAAAATGAGATACTACAGTAGCCATTGCTCATCTCTTGTTATCTGACTTGAAGACCTGTAATGCTATTCTCTTTTATCTGGTTTTATACTGCTTTGTTTTGTTTGAGTTTATTGTCTGTAAATGTATGAACAACCATTTTGAAGAAAGCAAGAGACACTAGGGTAACCCTTGTTAATCTCCTGTTGTTATGTCTTGAAAACCTGTATAGCTTGCAGTGTTCTGTTTTGAAATGCTGTTTTATGTTCAACTCTATTCTGTTTTCTTTTGCTTTTTTCATTCTGTTTTGTTTTGTTTTCTACTACTCTCTTAAAAAAAAAAAAGAATGTATCATCCGGTCATTATTTCTGAAGAGAACTAAGCTCTATTCCAAATGAAATGTACCTATGTGCAGTGAATTTCTTTTCTCTTGCTATTTTCCATATTTTTGTCTTCAACTTTTGACAAATTCATTGCAATGTGCCCAGGTGCTCAAATCTTGTCTATTCTACTCTGTCTTTCATGCCAAGTTTGGACAGAGGAGTGACAGCTTGGATCTTCTTCAGTTCTTCTCTGAGCAGGAGCACAGCCCTGGACTTGGGCAGATCCCCAAGAATGTACATGGTTTCACATATTCCAAGAAGAATCGTCATTTGCACATCTTATTCCTTATATTTTACTTTTTCATTTACCTAGCTTAGTTTCTCCCAATCTCAGATAACTAACTTATTAAATAAGTAGCAGTGTTTTCTTGTTTGTTTTTAGTTTTGATAACTGTTCTTGAGGAATGGCTATGCTACTCTGGGCAACATCTAACTAGGTATAAGAAAGACAAGGCTGACAAATGGGAATTTCTAAGGAACCTCCAGATAGGTCAAATGATGACTGTGTTCTGAATGCAGGACTTTGAAAGACCTACACCCACACTGGAACCATCCAAATGGCTCCTATCATAGTAGTTTGCATTGTACTATAACTCTTTGTTTTCAAAGATACTGTGGAGTGCATTAGGGGAGGTACTGAAAAAGAGCAACTTAAAATGTCACATAGATTACTGCTCTAGATGTTCAAGATGCAGCTACTTTCTTCAGTAAATATTTCCAAATTATTGAAAGCCTTTGGTTATTTTCTAGAATTCTTCAAGAAGTTTATTTTGATAATTTTTGGAAATATTCTTATCATTTATTATAGAACAGAATATTTTGGAGGCCCTTATTCTACCATTCTTGTTGATCACTAATCTAATTTTAAATCAAAGACCAATATCTATGTCTCAAATTAGTGTATTTTTGTTTTGTTTGAATATTGTAATTGTCTTGGCTACTTGTCCTTCATTGCTGACAAGCACCTGACACCCAAAGTGAAGGAAGGAAAGGTTTATTTAGCTCACAGTTTCTGGAGATTTCAGTCCATAATCAGCTGGCTCCAAAGCAGAGTGGCATGGCACTGGGGCAAAACTTCAAGGCAGCAGCCAGAGCAAAAGAGCAAAAGGCAAGCCTCTTCTCTACCCTTAAACTGTACACAGGCCACCCTAACCCCACCTTCAGGGTGGGTGTAACACTCACAAAACATCCTTGCCCTCCTTTGCACAGGATGAGGATATTTACAAAGAAAGAACCCGGGCTCCCTGCTGAGTCTCTCAATTAAATTACTAAACTTCTCAAGTTGACACAATGTATTAACCATAAGAATCCACCCCTTGTCAACTTGGCAGCCAGACATGTTACTTTAAATTAGCCTGCAGATACCAAGACATACTAATTCTTACCATTTTGCAACTTGAACATTATAACACAACTTAACAATCCTTAAGAACCAGTGGTAAGTCAATCAGCATTACATTAGAAACATAACACTTTGTCCTTGGATACCCAAAGACTCATGCACATCCCTCTATGCAAACAGCATTTAGTATATCTGCAAGAGTCTCCAAAGTCCTAGCAGTTTCAGCATTGCTGAAAAGTCCAAGCCCCAAGTCTCTGAAATGTAAGGCAAACTCTTAGCTGCATGCCCCTGTGCAAATGAAAACAAAGTTAAACACTTACAACATGCAAGGGCACAAGACAAACATTTTCATTCCAAAAGTTACAAACAGGAGAGTACCAAGGATTGGGAAAAAAGCAAGTCCAAAATCCAGCATGGCAAATGTTAAATCCTATAGTTGCACGTTCAGCATCTGAAGCAATCTGTGGCAAATTGTGAGTTCCAAAGGGCTTGTGTGGCTCCACCCCTATGGCACTTCTGGTGATTTTAACTCCCATAGCTTTTCTCTTGGGCTGGCTTTGCTCGCTTATTGCAGGTTTCCTGAGATGATCCACATTTCTGGCTTTTCCAAACTTCTGTATCCTCCATTGCACCTTTGGCTTCACACTCACAGTTTCACACACTGCCCTCTCAGGGGCACACTGCCTGGCCTCCCAGGCCCTCTGAAATTGGGATGGAAGCCTTCTTAACCTCTGAGCTTGTGCATTCTGAATGCATCTAAAACCAGCACCACGTGGATGATGCCGAGATCTGCTGCTAGCTGAAGCAGTACCCAGGCTTTCTTCTCTCTTAGCTGTAGGGGTCAAGTGCCTGGATCGCTGGGCACTCTGAACCTGATTGTGGGGAACAGATTTTCTATGTTGCCGCCATTCTGGAACCTCTTGGGGCCTCTGCCGCCACTCTGGAACATGGTGCTCTGAGGCTTTCTCCTCAAAGCAAAGTCTTTCACCTTTACAGTTTGGAAGTTGCAAAGGTTCGAGACTTACTGCTTTTTGCACTGCCTTCAGGCTGTCTTTTCTATTTCCCTGTTCCTCAGCAATCGAGCTCTCAACTTTAACTTTACAGTCCATAGCTTTATTGGAGCTTCCTTTCTGGCCAAACTCACATTTTAAATCACCCTGCTGGGCTCTGTGCTCTTGATTTGTGATATAAATCTGGCTAAAAGCCCCCAACAATAGCCATGCCACAGCCTCAACATTCGACTGCCTTGATATTTCTTCCACCAGATTAATCAGTCCACCATCCTTAATCTCAGTCTCAGGCAAAGTCTCTGGACATGAGCAAAATGCAGACAAACTTTCTGCCAAGACATAACATACATCAACTGGAGTCCAACACCCAATATAGTCCTTCTTCTCAGCAGAAACCTCTTGAGCCTTGTCTTTACTGGCAGACTCTCAGTCAGCCTTCTGGTCTCCTGAGCTCTGACCAGAATCTCCCCTACAGAACAGCCTAAGCTGTTCCAGCTCTATGCATTCAGGCAACAGCTCTGAACCCTTCCAAACTCTTCCCACAAGCCATTTCCAAAGGCTCTTGAACCACATGGTCAGGTGCAGTCACAGCAACAACCCCACTCCACTGGTACCAAATTCTGTATTGGCTACTTTTCCTTCGTTGCTGAGACAAACACCTGACACCCAAAGTGAAGGAAGGAAAGGTTTATTTAGCTCACAGTTTCTGGAGATTTCAGTCCATAATCAGCTGGCTCCAAAGCAGAGTGGCATGGCACTGGGGCAAAACTTCAAGGCAGCAGCCAGAGCAAAAGAGCAAAAGGCAAGCCTCTTCTCTACCCTTAAACTGTGCACAGGCCACCCCAACCCCACCTTCAGGGTGGATGTAACACTCACAAAACATCCTTGCCCTCTTTTGCACAGGATGAGTATATTTACAAAGAAACAACCCCGGCTCCCTGCTGAGTCTCTCAATTAAACTTCTCAAGTTGACACAATGTATTAACCATAAAAGTAATTATAACTAGTTTTTAAATTTCACAAATCTCCAGCTTCTCAATTTTACCTTTTATTCATTTAGTACATAGAAGTTGAAGTAAACACTTCTAATACATATCAAGAGAGTTTAAATCTAAAGCAGAAAACTATTCACATCAAATCATTTAAACAAGGTCGAAGACATGAAAATTAACTGATACAATATATGAAGATATAACTTGTAATAAAGATAAAAAGAACAAAAGAAAAAACACAAAATCCAGAATATTGTGGTTCTTTCTAGGTAAGGCCAGTGAATGGGATATGAATGGTACACGTGACTAACTTACAAGCATTACCATGATAAACTCATGAATGTGTACTCTGTGCTTCATAATTACACATAGTTTGTATCACTACACATGCATTAACACTTCACAATATATATTTATAAACTAATTCCCAATTTATCAATAATAAATAAAACTCTAGGTAATTGCATTATTTTTCTTTACCATCTGTTTGTAAAAATTAATTGGAGGGAAATCAGACACCAAAAGCAGCATGATTAAGATTTTAAATATGAGATGGAAAGCCATGACAACAGTATAGTCATTAAAACATAAAGTTCTAGTATATTAGTCTTGATGTTCATGATCTGAAAGGTCAAGATGCTAAGGAACACTCTCATTATAGAAAGAAAATCTTCAGAGTGAACTAATCAAGACTTCTCGAATGATGACAGGGATTGAAACCTTGACATAAATATGTTTTGACAGTAGTCAAGGGATTCAGAATAAGAGTCTGTAATTTAATCAGCTATATCCAAAAAAGGATGTGCAACCAGAAATAGTTTTGCAGAAGGTACAAGTAAGGTGGCCAGCACAAATAGGTAGAACAAAGGAAAGAGCACATAGAAGGACATGCAAATTCAATTCTCATAAAGGAGATCACTGGAAGTTAATAATATGTTAGGATGACCCTCTAAAAGCAAAATCTTATGTAGGATTTTTAAACTTTTAATTTGCAAATGACTCTAGAAGCATTAACATAGAAAGAACAGAATTTATCAATTCAAAATATTTTAAAGCACAAATACACAAAATGTTTACCGAAACACATCAGTGGCACACTCAATCACACCATACTCAAACTGTAAAAGCATAATTTCAGAGGCAGGCTATCTATCATTATACTCAGTCCACAAACATTTTTTATTACATACCAGAATATCTTATAAATTTGCTTATTTTTCTAATTAGTTAAATTTATTTTTAACTGTTACATAAAAACAAAAAATTGTACTTATTAATTAACACATGATATTTCAACATGTGCAAACAAGTAATATTTAAATAGTTACATGTATTTATCTTCAAACATTTATCATTTATTTAAGGTAAAAGTTTTTAATGTATTTTTTTGCTTTATGAAATATGTTGTATATTATTGTTTTGTTTAGTTAGCCTACTGTGCAATAATACCCTCACACTTTCTACTTGTAAGTATAATTTAGTACCTCTTGATCAATTTTCTCCTCTCCTTCCCTGCTAAACTTTTTTCTGCTAATCGTTTAACCTTCAGACTCCCAAGGAAATGATTGTGGGAATCATTCTTATCTTACATAAATGAATGTTATCACATATTACACATATGAAGTGTTGTAAAGAAGTATAATGAATTTTTAAATTTAAGAAGAAACATTACAGTAAAAGGCAAAATTGCCATTAATCCCTTTCACAAACATTGCCTGTCTTTTAATCACTTATACCATCATTCTTTCCACTTTCTGAAGGGATTTTGAAAATCTTCATGTGATTAACTTCAGTTGAGCTCTCATGGCTGCCTCAGTGTTATAAATCTATTCAAAACACCTATGTTTCACGGTCATTTTCACCTCATGTAAGAGTCAGAAGTCACACAGTGCCAGATCCAGTGAATAAGGTGGATGAGGACACGCTGGGACATTTTTATGAGCCGTCTCTTCCTTTGGATGACACTCAACAACTAAATTCCCTGTATCTTTCAATCGCATCTTGTCAAGTCACAAAAGATGACTTCTTTTCTACACAAGGGATACAGAAAATAGAAGAACTGTACCGGAAAGCAATGAAGAGAACCCTATGATGATGAAGGAAATTTTGAAGATGACTTGCATGTGCAAGATGTGGATGACAAGTAGTCAAAACTGGATTAATATTGGAAATTGCTGGCTGGGAACAGTACAAAGTTTGTACTCATAACTGCTCATGATTTCAATGATAACTGAAAGTTAGAGACAATAAAGAGGATCATTCCTGTAATTTCAGATTCCTTGTATTGACTTTTACCTGGCTGACATTCGGATTCCTTGTATTGACTTTTACCTGGCTGACACTGACTTTTACCTGGCAATCTCAAAAATTTATTTTCTGTTTAAAGCATTTTTTGTGAAGAATATTCTGATCTCTATGGAATGTAGAAGATACCACAATCTTTCTCCAACAAAAAAAGCTCTTGTTATGGCCTGTGTTTATTTAGCCTCCAAAGCCTTGTGCCATCATAGGCAGAACTTTTTCAGAGGTGCCTGAAACTAGTGTGTGTGATGGTGCAATGCTAGGATTAAGGATGCTAGGATTAAGGGTGGGTGCTTACTTAATCAGTCCACTGATTGGTTTGGCTCCTCTCTAAACCCAGCAGCCTGGATACAATACAAGGGACAGAAAAAGGATTGTCTTCCCTTGTTGGTTTGGTTACCTTCTGCTTGCCATGAATGATTTCTCCTCTGTCACCCCACCTTTGAGCCAGCTGACTATGAGCTGAAACCTCTACAAACCGAGAGCTAAATAATCCATTATTTCTTTAACATTGGGTGTCAGGTGTTTTGTCTCCACATAGAGAAAAGTAAGACAGGTTTCCTATAGCTGTACACATATAATATATCTGAAATAATTAAGATGTTCTGGAATTATTGGTTATTTTTAGAGGGAAAAATTGGGTGACTGGAGGAACAAGTTTGAAGTAGATTTATGTTTTCACATTATTATCATTCCTTTTGAATTTTTTACCATGTCATTGTTTTATTTTTTAATTAAACAGAAAAAATACATTTAGTGAAAACATTAATGACAATATATCATTTGAGTCTGTTATGTCACTTACAGGAATCTGTCTTCAACAGGTTCATATATTTCATAACCTACATAGAAAAATTTCCATATAAGAATTTTACTGGACAATTGCACAGCAAAAACCATTAAGAATGATATAGAAGTTGACAGTGAAGATACTAGTAATGAAATGAATATGTGAGAGATAGAAAGACAAGCACATAGGCAAGCAGAAGAGAGATAGATACATAAAACATTTGATAGCTAGACAACATGAAGGAACATATTAGGTATCAATATAGAAACTTTTCCAATATAAAATGTTATGAGAATGAAAACAAAAGGAAGGAAAGTATGAATACTATGCTATCATTTGTGTAAAAAGATAAGAAAACATTAAATTTTATATATTTTCTTAGATCTGCATAACATGGATGTTGTAGAATATGAGTTCATTGAAAACATTTATTACATCTAGAGAAGAGAAGCATAGTTGTGCTTTTGTTAAAAATTAGGAAATATTAATTAAATTTATCAACAAAATCTTTAAAAATCAGTGCGATAGAAATGGTGTACACTTTTGAACCCTCAGGGGTTCCTACTATTTTTGTTGTTAGTTTTGGGACATGTGTACTATAGGAAGGGTTTATGAAATTTCAAAAATAATTTTTTAAACTATGTAGTGTTCTTTAAAAGCAAGGGATTGAGTTCAGCAAATAATTCTAAATCTATAAAAAATCATGTATACAATAAAAACAATGTATAAAGTCAAATACAACCATTCATTTTTGATGAGAAATAAGCAATATATATGATCCTTTCCAGATTGCTTTCTAAGTCAATCTCTAACAGACTGAAAACTAATGCCTTTATTTTCAGCTATTTTGCATATCAGGCATAAGATTAAATGTTTGTTGTTCCCACCTTTAAAAAGGACACTATAATAGGAAAGGTCTTTATTTTTTCAGTACTGGGGCTGGAACTAAAGGTCTCTTTCACTGAATTATATTCATCCCTTTCATTTTTCTTGTCTTTTATATTATTTGTACATGGTTGCAGTTCATGTAGTTTACAATTATCTTGGGAAATGGTTACATGTACATACTACAGAATGTTTCTTCCTTTTTTTTTTTCCAATCTACTTTCTAATTCCTCCCTCCTTCTCCAGTTCCCCTATCCCACTTTTTATTCTTGCTGATGTTATTTGTCGTAGCTCATGTTATGGTATATAATGATTACATTAACTGGGGTTATTAGGTTCCTGTACTTGGCATATTTTTAATTCTTATTTCCCCTTCCCCTTATTACCTGTCACTCTTGTTCCCTTGAACCACTCCTTCCTGCAAGAGATCCATCCTCTTGTACCTTTGTATCCATACTTTATCATTTTCTTTGTTTGCACTTTGTCTCACTCAAATGAGAGATACCACATGGTACTTAAGCTTGTGTGTCTGATTTCTTTCATTCAACATTGTATTTTCCAGATGTACCCATTTTTCTGCAAATGTCACAAATTTGCCATTCTTTATAACCAAATAGTATTCCACTATACATAAATACCACATTTTCTTTATTCAATCATCAGTGGATGGCTAGAGGTTGCTTCCAGGATTTAGCTATTATGATAAAAGTTGGTGTGCATGTATCGCTCACTGTAATATGATGACTTAAATTCCTTGGGGAAGATACCCAGCTAGGGGATAGTTGAGTCGTATAGAATTTCTGATTTCAGTTCTTCCAAAAATCTCTATACTGATTACCATAATCGTACAAGATTACATTCCCACCAACAGTGAAGGTGGGTTCCTTTTTCACGACAGCCATGACAACATTAGCTACTGTTCGCTTTCTTCATGAATGTCATTCTTTTGGGAAGAAGATGGACTCTTAGCATTATTTTGGTTTGCATTTTTCTAATGGCCAGAGATGGTGAACATTTTTTTCATATATTTGTTGACCATTTGTATTTCTTTCTCTGTGAATTGGCTGTTCATTTCTCCAGCCTATTTCTTGACTGGCTCTTTAATTTTAGGTGATTGAACTTGTTTAAATGCTCTGTATAATCTAGATATTAGTCCTCGGTCTCAGGAAGAGCTGACAAACATTTTTTCACACTCTCTAGGTTGTTTCTTCACTCTGTTGGTTGATCCTTCTGCTGTGCACAAGTTTTTTAGTCTGATATAATCCCATTTGCTGATTCTTGCTGCTATTTCTTGTGCAGCTAAGGTACTGTTTCAAAAATCATTTCTTACACCTATATCTTTAAATGTTTTATATATTTAATCACTCAATAGATTTACTATCTCTGTTTCAATCTTTGATTCATTTTGATTTAAATTTAGCACATAGTGAGAGATAGAGGTTCAGTTTCATTCTTCTGCAAGAGATAACCAGTTTTCCCAACACCACATGTTGAATAGGCTACCTTTCCTCCAACATGCTTTTTTCCCCTTTGTCAAAGACCAAATAGCTAAATATATCTGGGGAGGTTTCTGTATCCCCAGTTATATTCCATTGATCCATCTGTTCTTGTTCCAGTATTACGCTGCTTTTATCATTATGGCTTTGTAGTATAGCCTGAGGACAAGTATTGCTATGCCTCCCATTTTCCTCTTATTGCCTAAAATTGCTTTTGCTATTCTGGGTCTCTTCTGACACTTTATGAATTTTAGGATTGTTTTCTCCAGATCTATAAAGAGCTCTGTTGGTATTTTGATTGGAGCTGTGTTTATTCTGTATAAGAGTTTTGGAAGTATGGGCATCCTTCCATTTCTATTTTCTGATATCCTGTTCAATCTCTTTCTTCAGAGTACTTTAGTTTACTCTGTAGATGTATTTCACTTTCTTGGTATGGTATTGTTTTGAAGCTACTCTGAATGGTACTGTTTTCATAATTTCCTTCTCATCCCACTCATTACTTACATATATAGATGCTAATGATTTTTGTGTACTGATCTTATATCCTGCTACTGTGGTGAAGCTGATTATTAATTATGGGAGTTTTTTGATGGAATTCTTTGGGTGTTCTATGTAGAGTATCACAGGATATGCAAATAATAGTGTGAGTTCTTCCTTTCCTATATGTATCTCTTTTATTTCTTTCTCTTGTCTAAGTGCTCCAGCTAATATGTCAAGTGCTATGTTGAATAGAAGAGGTGATAATGGACATTCCTGTCTTGTTTTTAATTTTGGGGGAATGTGTTTAGTTTTTCCCCATTTAGTATGATGTTGGCTATTGGTTTGTCATAAATAGCCTTTATTATATTTAGGTATAGTCTTTCTATCCCTGTTTTCTTTAAGGTTTTTTTTTTTAATCATGAAGGGGTATTGTAATGTCAAAAGCTTTTTCTGCACCTATTGATAGATCATATGGTTTTTTGGCCTACTCTTGTTTATGTGATATGTTTCATTTATTGAGTTAAGTGTGTTGTATATCTTGCATCTCTGGCATGAAATCTACTTAATCATGATGCATCATCTTTTTGAAAATGTGCTGCATTCTATTTGCTAATATCTTTTTGAGGATTTTTGCATCTATGTTCATTAAGGAGATTGACCTATGGTTTGTTTTAGTTGGGTCATTATGTGGTTTGGGGATCAGGATAATACTGGCTTCCATAAATGAATTTGGGAGCACTCCATTCCATTCAATTTTTTTTGAAGTGTTTGGGAAGTTTTAGGTGATAGAACATCCTTAAAGGTTTGTATAATTCAGGCAAGAGCTGTGCTGCTGAGCTATATCCCCAGCCAGGGTTTGTAGAATTCAGCAGTGAATCTGTCAGGTCCTGGAGTTTTTTAGTTGGTAGATTGTTCATTACTGTGTCAGTTTTGTTGCTTGCTATTGGATTGTAAAGCATATTTATGTCATCTTTGGTTAATTTTGGCAGTTCATACATGTCTAGGAATCTGTTCATTTCTTCAAAATTTGCTAATTTGTTGGAATAGAATTTTTTGAAGTTGTTACCATCTTCTAGATTTTGAGAATGTCTGGTGTGGTTTCACTTTTCTATTTCTAATTACATTGCTGTGAGTCTTTTCTATCTTTCTCTTTGTGAGACTGACTAAAGGGTTATCTATTTTATTTAATCTTTGAAAGAATGGGATATTCTTTTCATTGATTTTTTACAGTTATTTTAGTGTCAATTTCATTGACTTCTCCTCTGATCTTTCTAATTTTCATCCTTAATTTCAGTTTCAGGCTGAATTCTTGTTGTTCCAATATCTTAAGAGTTTTCATAAGATTATTTATTTGGGCTTGCTCTGTTCTCCTAATATAAGCAATGATTGTAATGAATTTTCCTGTGAGGACTGCTTTCATAGCATTGAAAACATTTTGTTGAGTTGTACAATCATTGTTATTACCTTCCATAAATTTTTAAATTTCTTCTGTGACTCATTGGTTGTCTAGGAGTATGTTGTTAATTTTCCAGGAGCTTTCACCTTTTCCAAAATTTATTCTGTCATTGATTTCTATTTTCAATGCACAATGGTCTGACTGTGCATGGGGAAATTTCAATTGTTTTATACTTACTCAAGCTGGCTTTGTGGAGTAGTGTGTGATCTATTTTGGAAAAAGTACAATGTGCTGCTGAAAAGAATATATGTTTGTTGTAGAGGGGTGGAATACTCTGTATGTATCTGTTAAATCCATCTGTATATTCAAGTGTGTGGTTCAACTCTGTTGTTACTTTATTGATTTTTTTTGTTTAGTTGTTCTATCTCTGTGAAAACAGGGTGTTAAAATCTCCAACTATGATTGTTAGTGTTTATTTGATATTTTATTTTTTCTTTTGATTATTTAATCAAGTATTTTTTGTTTTATGAAGATATGTACTCCAGTACTTGGTCTTTATATATTTATTAATGTTACTTCTTGTCGTATTTTTCCAACTAGTATGCAATGATCTTTTTGTCTCTTGTAATCAGTTTTAGCTTGAAGTTTATAATGTCTGATATTAGAATTGCCACCCCTATGGTTCTAAAGCCTTAAATGTTGTTTTCTATCATTTAAATTTTAATCTATGAATATTTTTTGGAATTAGGTGCATGTCTGGAATCCAACACAATGTCGAATTCTGTTTGTTCATCCTGTCTGCCAATCTGTGTATTTTAATTGGAGGATTGAGGTCACTGAGAGATATTACTGAAATGTGTTGCTTATTTATTATCATTACCTTTTTCTAATCTGTTAGTCAATCTTTTGTTTTTCTTTTCCTAACATTTTTGTTATTGTTTATCCATTGACCACACTAATTTCCTATGAGTTTTAGTGGTGTTTGTTTTGTGATTTCTGTCCAGAATAGTCTTAAATATTTTCTAAAGAGTTGGTATATGAACCAGCAAAGCTATCTCCAAGAGTTGGAAATTATTTGCTCTTTGAGCTTGCAATATGTCATTCCAAGCTTTGCTTGGCCTTTAAGGTTTGTGTTCTGAAGTCTACTATAATTCTAATTAGTTTAATTTTTTTTTTGGAACCAAGTAATGAACTCATGACCTTGCACTTAGCAGGCAAGTGCTTGAGCCACTGAGCTAAATCCCCAGCCCGAATTAGTTTATTTTATACGTGATTATTTTTTGTTTGTTTTTCTCCATCTTCACTTAAAATTCTGGTTTTTGGCAGAATATCTGGTAATTTAATAAGGATATGGCTGGTGAGCTTCTTTTGTCACCATAATACTTTGTGTTTTATAAGCATCACTTATTTGTAATTTAACTTCTTTTCTCATATTTGGAAATTTTTCTTGAATGATTTCTGTAAACATGCCCATAAATCTAACTGGTCAGGAATTTAGTTTAGTGGCACAAGTGCCTGGATAGCAAGCAAGAAGTCCTAAGTTCAATCCCCAGAACAAAAAAATAAATAAATAAATAAATAAATCCATCTGTATAAATTTCTAGGTTTTCTCTAACTCTGATTAGCCTTACATTAGTCTCCTCTTTTGGTTTCCTTGTTTTGTTTTTTGAAGCAAGGTCTTGCTATGCAGTTCAGGCTGATCTTGAATTCAGAGTGATCCTCTTGCCTCAGCCTCCCAAGTGCTGCAATCACAGGGATGTGCCACCACACACAGAAAAATTAGCCTTCTTATTGTCATAGCTGTTGGATAATCCTCTCTTGATCTCTTTTTGGCTTTCTTGAGCTCTACATTATAATTCATTATTTGTTCTCAATATCAGATAATCTCTTTTCATACTGGTTGTTTCTCCAATTCATGTATTCTATAGTTTTTTCTTTTAATTTCAGATATCTTTTGAGGATTACATATCTTGTTGAATCTGTCATTCAAATTTTGAACTCTCTTAACTAGCTCATCCAGTTTGTCACCTGTTTCCCTGAAATTGACCATGAATGTATTGAGTGAAATTGCTGTAAAATTTTGTTACATTTTCTCTTTAAGCTCATCTATTTTATTCATTATTTCTATGAACTTTTCATAGAGTTCTGCTACCTTTTTTTTCTCCCTTTGTGACCCCTTGCTCTGCCTTGGAAGAGTTGGATGAACTTAGAGATCTTCTGTTGTCTTGCTTCTGCATCCATTCTCAAATCTCTCTCTCTCTTTCTGTCTCACTATCACCTTTTTTTCCCGCCTGTTTTAGGAGATGCTGCAGGTTGTAGTCTGAAAAAGTGGGAAGAGTTTATGATTTATATGGAAATTTTTTAGTTGAATGATTCCTTCCCATGAATAATTTTCAGCTTTATAGGTCCAATGCAAGTATTTACTGTTGTTTAAGTTATTTGGGTTGTGCCTCTATGATTGTTGAAAGAATTACTTCTGGTTATAGCAGTATCAACAGATTCAATCATATAATACTTCCTTATGATACACTTCTCCCATCTGTCTAACCTTTATGCATACGGTGACTGTTCATTATCTGTGATTGTTCTGCAATGAAGTAGGTGAAATAGAGAAAGAAGAATAAAAAGTAGTTGGATGAGGGATGTTAGACACTAACTAGGAGGTTTGTATAGGGGATAGGGACAGGTGAGAAGAAAGGTTTGGTGTGGGCTCTGATTCTATTATAGTACTTTTAGTTGAGTACTACTGTAGACTCAGAAGCATTAGTCCTGAGAGTTTTGAGAGGATAGTCATGGTTGCAAGTGGGAGATATGGGAGGAAGTAGGTATATTTTGTGATTGAGGAAAGCTATGTGGCTGTCTGAACCTGTGTGAGAGAGGACAATATAGTAGGTATTATGGGAGAGCCAAAGGCTAAGGATGGAGAGGATCAAGGGTTAATATAGAGAAAGAAGAAATGCCTGTGGGGAGCTAAGTATGGGAAATTAAAAACTGAGGATGAAGAGTTTATGTATTTGGAAAAAGAATAAGTAAATATGGTAATAGTATTACATTGAAGGGTTGAGGTGAAGAAGTAGAGAACTGAGATGAGGGAGAGAACATAGACACATTAAATCTGAGCCAATGGAAGAAAAATGAAAGTAAAAACCTAATAAACAGAAAAAAATATACAAGAACATAACATAACACAACCCTACTAAATAAATCAACAAACAAACAAAACTCAAACTTATAAGATATCTGATGGAAACACAATTAAATATCCCAATGAGACAGTGTATATGTGATTCACATCTAGCTTCTTTGTCAGAGTGTGTGTGCTCACACTGCAATAACACCTCTGAATCTTTCTCTGCAATACTGAAGCTCATTCACACTGTATTTCTTTGAAATACTGAAGCTCATTCAGAGATTCTTTCCACTACATTTTAGGAATTCTTCTGATCAAGTCTGAGTTCTTGGTTAAGAACTCTTACTATCTCTCTCTCATGGTGTGATGGTAACATCAGAAAACCAGTTCACTGGCATGAATTTCCCCACTGAGTCAGGAATATTTCTATGCAATCAAATCAGCTACAGTAATAACTAATCAGTTACAATGGTTTCTATTTGGGCAAGTTGAAAACATATCATGAGACCCACTTTGCAACTTACTTTTGACTAGAGAAAAATGCGGTTATAGTGTAAGCATCACAACAGCCCAAGTATTGATCCACAGCTAATAAGCATTGAAGGTGGTGGCTGTATCTCCTCATATGATAAAAATGAAAAGCATTCAAAAGTAATTTTATAGAATCAGTTATCTAAAACTCAGAGGATTGGGGACCAGGTAATGCAAGAGCAGGAGAAAGAAAACAAAAACATGTGATTTTTCAAAAAGTCTTCTGTTATGTGGTATGGGAAGGAAGAAGTGGTGGTGGGGGGCAAAGGATTCTAATGTTAGTAGGGGTACAATATATATTTAGATGGAATGACAAAGAAAACAATATGGAATTAGCGAGAACTGGGATTGAGAAAGGATTTTATGGCTAATGGGGAGAGAAATGAAGAGAGGGGAAAAGAAAGAAAATAAAAATAGAGGAAGAATAAGAAACTGGAGAAAATATATTGATAAAAGTAGAAGGAATAAGAAGGGACGAGGGAGAATTCTTTTACCCTCTATAAACTATATTGGAAGAAAAGGGCAAGAGGACAAAAAACACTCATATAGAATCACACACACTCTTAAAAGATAAAAAAAAAAGTGCAAATTACAGAATAAAAGTTTGGGGAGTGAACAGAAAAAGACAAAAAATAAATAAGAAAAATTTCTATTGTTTTTGACATGTGGTTCTTTACACAACCTACAATAAGGAACAGTGCTGATGCCAAGAAGTGATTCTGCTTTGGCTGAAAGTCTAAGATGACAGTCTGCCCCCAAAGTGTTGCTGGATGAAGACTTCCATTTGTAATGGGTACAGGGTGCCAATGTGATCTTCCAATCCTGTGTAACTCAGACTGAACCTGACCTCTTACTGCATGAGCTGGTTCATATGCACCAGCTCCAACCTCTCAGCAAGACTCTTGCCAGCCTGCCCTCCATCCATCAGCTACCGCCTATGGCTTTCCTTCCCACATCTACCCTGGGAACTTGACAGTGCAGAGAATGGCTCGGAGCCAAGGGGCTGCACCGGAACCATGGTTCAAACCCTGAGCCCTTCCCTACAATTGGGTTCCCAACAGCTCTTGTTCCATGATTGTGGTGGCAGGCACTGGACCAAAGTCACTCAGCATTTACTGCTGAAGGTCACTCTGGGAGCAGTATTCTGTGATTTCCTGGAGGGATCCAGCTGATGCTGATTGTCTCTCAAGTCCCCATGCAGTTTTCTCTTCTTTTTGGAATGGTCTACAGTTGTCTCCCAACAGTGTTCTTTGGATTAGAATCTTCAAAGCAGATTCAGACATGGTTATCATATTGAGTTTGGTTAATCCATCTCTTATGTCTCTTTCCTTGTAGGATAGATTATCCTCTTTGTGTTTTTGATTGATATTCTCTGAGTCTCTCCAACATAGCTTCTCCTCTACTCAACCAGGTTGAATCTTCCAGATCACTCCTTCTCAGCGGATTTTTCCTCAATTTCTATGACGTTACCGCTCCTCTAGTGAGCTATGTCAAATACCCTATTCTAGACATTGGCCATACCCAACATCAGGTCTGTTGTCTGGCTGGCATTTCTGCTGTCCCATGCAGAGGGGAAATAATGCAGATCTAGCTCCTACTTGACAGTGACTGAGCCTTGGAGTCAAATCCACAGTTGTGGAGTTGGTGAGGGTCCCATCCTGTGAGGGACTGCAAATTTTGCCTGGGCCACAGGCCTTAGCACATTCTTCCAAGACTTTTTTTTTTTTTTTTTTGCTTTGAGACAGGATTTTGCTAAATTACCTTGGTGGTACTTGAATTGTTATCTTTCTGCCTTAGCACCCTCTGGGAACACACAGGATTGTACTATAGGTTACTGCTAAAATAGATTTATAGACAAAGACAAATAGTTATGATATATTTGAAAAGTACCACACCAATTCTGATACATCATATCCTCTTCAAAGTATATGATTAAATCTAAAGTGTGATAAACAAATATTTATAAAATACTTTATTACCTAAAATAAGATTTTAATCATAGGCAACTTTCTAAATAAATTTAGTTTGAACAATTGGAATATCACCCTACATAAATTTATTGGGATATAAGAGAGAGAAAAGATGAAGATTTCATAAAATTGTTATGGATTTATGATGATCATACTATATTATTTACAAGTTTCTATATATGTAAATATATAGATATATAGCTATATGGATATATAGATATATAGATGTATAGATATAGTTATAATCAATTTTAAAACACCATGTCCTTAGAGATATACTGTATTAGAGAACAATTCAAAAGGAGAGAAATCATGTGGTACAATATTCAAAACATGAATATGGTTAATATATAATGATGATACTATTAAGTCTTCAAATTATGGGAGAACAATATTAGAAATGGGAAAAATTAATATATAAAAAGTGAAAAACTTATCTTTTGCTCCAGAAGAAAAGATGCATGTAAATTATGTTCCTCTTCCAACTTGTCCATTTCTCCTAGTCACCACCAATTAGTAAAAAGACTCTTAGGAATTTCAAAAATATTGGCCATGCACTGAACCACACAGTGATGTTTGCATAGCACTGGATTCGATTGCAGAAGATCAACTCTCATCAGTAATATGCTTATTCTCCCTGAATCTTCATCACAATTCAGAGCAAGTGGAGATCCTGTTAGCATGTGGTTTCCTGACCTTTCTTGGCAGCTGTCAGATTTGTACTTATGTAGCAGACAACAGCACATTATTGTTTCCAAGGAAAGTAGATGCCATATCTTTAAGACATTGTGAAATCTGACCCGCTGCTTTAATTAGCATTTTTCACAGAAAGGAATCTAAAATGACCACCAATCTTCCCTTGTTCCTTTCTACATACAGCTTTTCAAGTAGGGTTTAAAAATCAGTTGTGGATCTAATCAAAACAAACTATGGAATATTACATTAAATGCTCCAGTATGATTTTTGAGGACATCTTTACATGAAAAATAATTAATTTATTTGATATTGTTTTAAGGCATAAAATAAAATTTTTCCAGAGGTTCTATATGAGTGAAAAGACATATTTTATGTCATAATGAGATGTAGCTAGAAACTATATGTTCATAATTTGATGAAATTTAAATAACTGTTAAAATTGTGGCTCTGCATATCATTAACTGTATTGCATACAGAACCAGTAAAGTTGAGATTGTGGGGCCTGCTAAGTGCACATTTTGACATTTGGTTGCAGTTACTGTCTACAAAATCTGGCATTGACATTGTTATCCTACTCTTCGTTCAAATAAAATTTTAAATTGCTTTGACTTTGAGAGAGTTGACCATTTATATTCCTCCTTCTGCTAAAATAGCAGTGATCTGGCATGGTAGAGAGATTTCTCAATTCCTTGTGGGCAAATTTTGAATAACCAGCTTTTCTTCCCTTTGCATTGATTGTAAATCCACAAAAGTAAACCACAGAGGCCTAAAATTAGGGGAAGCTTTTTATTTATCTCATTATCAAGATCCTTTTAATTTGCAAAGAGTTTCTTATAGCAAAGAAATACCTCTTATCCCTTACTTCAGAGGATGGAGAACAGATGAAGGAAAAGTGTAATGGTTTTGATCTCCTTAGGACATCTACATTAGTGGGGGAGCAATTATAAAAGTAATTGACTCTACTTTCCCAGGCATCAGGAGGGGGTTATTCTGAAGGCCCATCATCCTCTGAGGCTGGAGTTGTTATCATTCATCTTCTGCTGTGTGCCCATGTGTTAGGTTTTCATCCCTCAGAGGCATTTTGCATTTCTCTAGGATTCAAAATGCAACATAAGACATATCTTGGAGTGTTGGTTACTGCTGCCTGAGATTTAACATTTGGACTTCCATTCCCTTAGGGAAGCCAAATATATGTTTCTTCCACTTTGACATTTTTATGTTTTTCTATATTTGAGAGTCTACATATAACAAAGGAATTTTCCTCTGCTGTGGTAATCTGTAATTTAGTGAGCTCGATGTGGCCTACTAAAGTTTTTATTGTGTTATATAGACTAAGTGATAAGTTTGTATCTGACTTAGTTTCATTTAGCCTTTCTACTTGGTCTTCTGTGACTTCATGAGTGGTGATAAAAATTACAGCGAATTTTAAAAAAATTTTAAATATTATTACTGCAAAAAACACTTTCTAATCCCCCTCAAAATATTCCCTCTTACTTGAAACACACTGATTCCATTGTTCTTTCCACTATGTGAAGCAATTCTGGAAGTCCTCTTTCAAGAGTGTTTTTTCATGTTTCCTCCATCTTGTGAATCAATTCAAATGTTTATAACAATTTCTATCAAACAAAAACAAGACGGTGTATCCTTATTTCCCTGATCTGTTACCATGTGATTTCTGCCTCTCCCTCAAAGTCAAAATTACTTTGGGAAATGTGAAAGTTTTGAAATGATTCACAACATTGCAGCTACAATGGCACAATTAAAGGCACTCACAAGAGCTTCTGAAACTACTTCAGAAAGTGGCAAGAAGGATGGAATAAGATTGTTGAAAGTGAAGGCAACTTTTTTGATGGAGATTAATGGCAATATATCTTTTACTGTAATAATTTTTTACTTAAACATTCACTGTATATTTCAATCACACATTGTATAAGACCCATAGTTTTCAATAAATTTATTTTATAATAGGTTTAGAGCTACAAAAAAATGAAAATATTACAGTTTTCATGTTCTCCATATATAGTCTTTGTTATTGATAATGTGCTTGTCACAACTAGGAAACCAATATTTATCTAGTATTCTTTCCAAAAGTCCATATCTGATTCAAATTTTATCAGTTTCCTAAAGTCCATTTTCTATTCCAGGATCCCATGAAGCATGCCATATTACATTTTGTTGTCTTGTCTCTTTAGGCTGCTCTTGGTTGTGACAGTTTTTCCAACTTTCCTTGATTTTTATGATCTTGACAGTTTGATGAAGATTGCTCAGGTACCTGGTAGCCTGTCACTCAAATGGAGTTCTTCTGATGCTTTTTCCAAGATTAGAGCAGGAGAAGGTCATTTGGGAGGAAGATCACAGAGGTAAAGTGACATCCTTATCACACCGTATCAATTGTAGGAACTATCAACATGATTAACACATTTGATGTTGACTTTGATTTCTTCTCTGGGGTCATTTTTGTCATGTTTCTCCACTTAAAGTTATTCTGATTGTTTCTCTTTTTGTTTTCTACACTCTACTTTTTAAAAAGAAGTCAATAAGAGTAGTTTACACTTATGGAGTGGAGAGTTATTCTCCATCTCCTTGAGAGAGAAATAGTTATACAAATTGGACTTTGTCTTCATATCAGTCCTTTTATTTGAATATTTAGCTTTTATTTTATTGGTGTGGGTTCATGAGCATTTATGTTATTCTTTGCATTGTACTCTAATGCTTCTTTATCCTTGATTTTGTTGTTTAAATTATTCTAGATTTGTCTGTGAATTTTCATAGCTGATTTCTGTGAAATATTCTCATTATTGTTTTGTGTTTTTTTTTTCACTGCTTCTTTTCTTTTTGGTAGTACAAGATGTTCCAGGCTCATTTTGTTTATCCCCTATCCCAATTCTAGGATCAGCTATAATTCATAGAGCCCCTAGTTCTCTTGTTAGCAAATAGTATAAAAATCCATGATCTGGGCATTGAAGTCTTCCCTGTTAGCAAAGCAAGGAAACACATATGCGGATTTTAATCCTCATAATACAAGCATCTATCAATATTTTATTAGTTTCCATTTGTATACATATTATGCAAATCAGAATTCATATTTCTGTCTCCAACTCTAATCCATTATCACAAGGATCATTAAATGCTCTGCCTTTGTTGGTCTGAAACTTCCCCACCCTGATTCACAGCATCTGTTGGCCATTGATGGTCTCTTATTTGTCTTCCTCCTATATAAATGCTCAGTAGTATCAGAATTGCTAACTGGATCCCTGTTGGATACAGTTTTATCAACTAGAGTTTTATATTATGTGCAACTTCTTCGACCTTTTTAGCATTTGGAGATTCCACTCATTTCCAAAGTACTCACCTTTTTAAATCTTTCAGTGAAGTTCATTAATAAGGCATTTTTAGGAGGTAGCATTTCCCCACCTCTTACTTTATTGTTTGTAATATTCATATATTAAGTACAACCTTTCCACTTGAAATTCTCCAGGCTTTGGTGAAGGTATACTCATGCATCCACTAGCTCAGTAACATCAAGAATAGCATCACTGGCTAAAATCTAAAAATGTTATTTATTATGCCATATTAGTTGTCAGTTTAATTTGTTTGGAGAGGGTCTTTTGGTATAAAATATTAAGTGAACAATAATTCTGAAAATCTTTAACCATCAATGAGATTTAGAAAGTTTGATCTGAAAAAAAAATCTTTATTTTACTCTGGGATTCTTGCTTAAGGAAATTAAACAAATGGTATAAATTCTGGGAATCTACTCAAAGGCCTGATGGGGTTAAATGACAATGAATTGATCCAAATATTGTTTCCTTTATTAGGCTCAAAGTGACTTCATAATTTCTAGCAAGAACACCTTTAAATGCAAGGGAGAAATTTGTAGAGAAGTAGGAAGCTACGTTTGCCCAATACACACTTTCTGCCATTCCGATTTGATTTTAATATTTAACTAACAGAAAAGAATACTGCCTTTGAGCCTGGCCTGGTGGTATACGCCTGTAATCCCAGCACTCAGGAGGCTGAGACAGCAGAATCGTTGTGAGTTTGAGACCAGTCTGGGCTACAAAGTGAGCTCAAGGCCAGCCTGAACAGCATAGCAAGACCTTGTCTCAAAAAGACAAGGGCCAAGGATGTAGCTCAGTGGCATAAGCAGCTGCCTGGCAAGCATGAGGTCATGAGTCTGATCCCTGGTGCAGGGAAAACAAAATACTGCCTTTGATTAGTATTACTCAAAATAACACATAAAATGTATAATTATTGGAAATTTCAGGTAGATTACAATGTCTGACAAATGTATTCCTTTATAGAAAGTGAACTGATCTCTACCTATATAAACAATTCTAGATTATTTAATAGTAAAGTATATTATGTGATGGGAAGCGAATTTATAAAATCTACCCAACATATAAAACCACCGCAGAATCATGTACAAGCCAAACTTTCCATAAACTAAGCTATTAACTGTAGGAACCTAACAGTTGTTAATAAAACCATTTTGTGATTAAAAAGGAAAGTTGGCAACATTGACTTCTCTAAGTATAAGCCCAGGAATGATTTCATCCCCATGCCTACCATTGAAAAATAGAGACCCAGGAAGTAGGAATATCTAGGTCACCCACATTTGGTGAAAAACTCCTTGGAGCATTTTGATTACTGTGGTTATAATGTGGTCCTGAAACAGGCTTCTTCACTGGAGATATGCATTATCCAAGCATGGACCTTTAGAGATCTAGGTCATCTAGTGCAGTTGTCCTTCAAGCATCTTCCCTCTGAGATCAGAGGCTGTATTTGATTCAAGAACCCAGTCAAGTTCAAACAGATTGTTGGATATGTTTGTGCCTAAAAGAGTAATTTTTACATTCTTTATATTTATTGAGATCTGTAGCCATGATTTTTAATCTGTCTTATAGACCACATTGCCCAAAGCAGAAGTTATTTTTTTAATTATTAAAGATACTTATTTTTTATATTTAGGAATCAGTTATGATTTATTTTCATCAGTCTGAGATTTTATTTGACATTCTTGTTTCTTTCAAACGCTTTTAGTTTCTTTACATTTTTTTCCATTTAAAAAATATTTCCCAATAATTCAGTTATTCGAATTTTTCAGGGCGGCATTTATTGCTGTTAAATTTGTTATAAAACATGGTGCTTGTTTCCAAGAGTAGGAAGACTAAATGGCCTGAGCCATGGCCTCATTTTCTTAGGAAGAATATGAACTGACCTCTGTGACATACTCCTAAGGATGTCGTAGACTTAGGTTCAATTTGTATCTCTCAACTTGAGGTTTTCTGAACCAGAAACATGAGTTAAAATTTGAATCCAAAACCTGTATAAGCCAATTTCTTTTTTGTTATTACTGTTCATAAATTCTTGAACGAAAACTTTGTTTGCTTACAAAGCCCAGGGTTATTTATTTTCTTTCCAGTTAGGTCCTGCTTGCCTTTTTCCTGGGGTGATTTTCTTTTGTGATCCAGTGATAGCAAGGGTCTCACTTTCATGTCCAACTTAGATATTTCACTGTCTTTTCCTGTGTGCTCTTTCTGGCGATTAAAAGGTAGACTTCTAAGTCACCAAGGGCAGCAAAATCCTGCAAGAGAGCTGAAGCTTTAGGGAAAATCAGATTCTATCTTTGTTTTCTTTTAAATTTTGCCATTGGGGAATTGGGCTGTTTAGTCCAAGTTGAATTTTGTATTAGAAAGACTTTTGTTACATTTTATCTGACATTTCTAGGTGTTTTATGCTAGGAGCACTTTCAGAATATTTTCTGTGCTACATTTCTTTTGGACTCAATTGATTTTAAACTAATAACATAAATTATTACCCAACGATTTTTTGACAGATGAGAAAAGAAGAGACACAAAGAAGTAAAATAAACTGCTCCTGTTTTTGAATTAATTAGTTTCCAACCTACAACAAGTCTCTTGACTGCAGCTGCAAGTTTTGTTTCCACTCCATAAATTATATGTAGTCAGTACTCCATCTACCAAGACTACACATGCACAGAGTGGTGGATCGGTGCTCTGCTCCTTCAGGGAGCAGCCAGAGTCAGCGGGGTCTCATTTAAGCAGAGCCGTTTCAGTTTCAAAGGAGATTCCTTAAAATAATGTACTGCTTTTCAAGGAATGAGAAGACTAAGGTTATAGTGGAAACAACTGGCAGACAACTGCTAGACCAGATGATCAAATTGAATCCTCCTAGTGAAGGGAGGTTCAGCAGCAAGTGTTCTCTGATGTGATGGATCAAGAATTCACACCCTACAGAAGCATTTCAATAAATAAATAAATAAATAACTGCTGGAAAAAAACTCAAATGAAATGACAGTTTACAAATCAATGCACACCTTCATATATGTCATAGTCCATATGCAAAAAGAAAGACTTGGAAGGGAGCAGCATAAGGAAGTGAAGTGCTGAGCTTTGATTTACCCTGAACTAGGAATTTTGGTTTTTTATAAAGTGTGATATTGGGATAATGAGTGATGTTTGACAAATAATTGAGAATTATGTGACAGTATTAAATTAATACTAACATTTTATTTTGATGTTTTTAGTTATGTAGCAACATCTTTGATTTTACTATTAGTGATAAAGAGGAAAAAAGGTCTCCGATTTAATTACCAAAAGTATAGACAAAAATCATGTACTTGTATGCAAATACATATAATCATATGTGTCAATCATATACATATTTATTTGCAATTAGGGTGAGAAGCATATCTGAAAGAGAGAGAGGAAGACAGAGAGAGAGAGACAGAGAGAGAGAAAGAGATTGAATAATGTCCTCTAAGAGTCTCATGTACTTGTTGGTGGGCTTTTGGAAGGCAATTGGTTTATGGTGGTTTATAGCTGACTTGCCATTGCCATTAGGAGCTGGAGTCTGACTGGAAGGAGTGGTCATGAGAAGTGTGACCCAGCATGGTATAACTCTGTCCCTCTCTCTCTCTCTCTCTTTTTTTCCCAACATGAGCAATTTTTCTCTGCTATGCCCCTCTGTCATGTTGTTTCTTCTTTGGACATAGCTGACCATGGGCTGACAAGTGACTAAAATAAATCTGTCCCATAAGCTGTGGGTTCTGGTTATTCTATCTCAGTAATGGAAAAGGAACCAAGACAGAAAATGAAAAAATATTAAAAATTAATGATATAGAACAGAATGTGTGGTCTCATTCCTTTTATTCTTCTCTCAATATGAACTTTAAAGTTAAAAAGGTTACAAACAAATAATAAGGAAAAGTAAAAGCAAAACAAATTGAACAAATAACCAATATGTCAACATTTGGTCTTTTGTCTGCTCAAAACATTCCCTACTCCTAATTTGCACAAAAGCTTTCTGAGACTAGCAATTGCTCCAGGTTCTGCTCTGAGGCTTGTGAAATTAATCTGTTCTTTAAATAAATGATCATGAGCTCCTGTAACAAACCAGGCCTTTTTCCAAGCTGTGGCATAGGACAGTGAACAAAATTGACAATGTTTCTGCTAACATTGGAGTTTACATTTCAGCAGAGGCTGACAGAAATCAATCAAACAAAAAAAATTATAGAGTTTCTGATAGTGACAATTTCTAGGAAGAAAAATATACAATGGTAAGGAGATAGACAATAAGTAGGATAAATGCAATTTATTTTTTATTTGATTTATTTATTTTTGGTGAATGAGGAAAGCTTTTTTGATAAAATGGTGATAAGAATAGAGACAGTGAGGAAACTGTGAGGAATTAGGAGATAAAAGTGTCCTAGGCAGAGCAAAGATGTGGAGATGAAGCATGTATCTCATGTGTTAAAGGAATGAAAGAAAAGAAACAGAAGAGATTGAAAGGTGAGGAGAGGAGGGGAGCAGGGGAAGGTAGAATGAAGGGAATGGGTAGGAAATTATTTGTGCAGGGTAGCCTAAGGTGGTTAAGTCAGACTATGTAAAACCATAACTTTTAGCCTTGGCCCTGTATTTGAATCACTTGGGGAACAATTAAAAATAACACTTTCCAGTCACCAACACTTATGATTCTGATTTAGTTAATCTGTGGGAAACATCAGTAGTACTTTTTTATGGCTTCTCCAGACTAATTTCAATTTGCTATTGGTGGCAAATTTTAGGACAGGGTAAGAACCAGTCTTATTTTAAGTGAGAAAGGAATCCTTTGAGCTGAAAAATGACATAATTTGATTTTCTCTGAAAAGTACTGTGGGAAAAATAGACTGCAAGAAATTAGGAAACATGTTAGAAGATTGTTGCAGTAATCCAGATGTTGGTTTCAATTATATTGGTATTGCAAAGATAGTGGGCAGTGGTGAAATTCTATATATTCTATATTTTATCACAGACTCAGTCTGCTACAGACTGCATGCTTGTGTCTTCTAGAATTTTATGTGTTGAAACATAAACCCCAATGAGATGCTATTCAGCAGTGGGTCTCTATTAGTAGGATGACTCCCCTTTCAAGAAGAGGCCCAAAGAGCTCCCTTTACATAGAGAAGGCATCATCTACAAACCAGAAAATGGGCCCTTACCAGATACCAATCTATTGACACCTTGATGTTGGATTTCCAGTCTCCAGAACCATTAAAAATTACTATTTAAGCACCCCTTCCCAGGCTGAAATATTTGGTTCTGACACTTCTAATGGACCAAGACACACTCTATTTAGCAAATAAAGTTGGTGATGTGAGAAAAGACATAAACCCAGATATTTGAACAACTAACTACAAGTATGTTTTTATCACCTTCTGAGATACAGAAGAGCAAAGGAAAGAAGAGTTGGTAGATGGAATCAATAATTAAGCTTTGAACATGTTAAATTTGAAAGATCTAAGTCAAAAGTTGACTAGCCAGTCAGGAATGAAGAGATCTGAGCCTATTAATCTAGAAAATTAATATTTACACAAGATTTCTCTGAAGAAATATGGTTGTTCATATTGATCGTCACATCTTCTGAAATCACACTTTTATCCATAGAATAAAATAAATTTATATAATAGACACACATTAATAAATTCTCAGATGTATTTTGTGATTTGTTGATGCATCATAAACTTTCATTTCTGTATGAAATGTGCACCTGCATTTGTCTTTGAACAGCCACAAAAGAACAGAAGCAAATCACTAATACAATTACTCAGAAACTGATGCATTAGAAAGGCTCTATTATTGGGAAGCAGAAAACTGACTCATAAGTTATTTTCTATGCATAAGAGCATTAAAACCTCAATATTGTCTAAAGAAGTTAAGTGTGAAAGCTTTTTGACCTCTGGGAAGTCCTCTACAATCTAGGTACCACATCAAATTGTTATTTCACCTATTTTTGGTACTTGAAAAGCTGACAATGGAAGGGACCCTTATCAGAGCAGAGGGTCTGTTTCCAGCCCTTGACCATCTGAAGTCTAGGTACAGCAGAGCCAGTTGATAGATGAATTACACAGGCATCTCAAACAGTTAATTGTGGTGAATAAGAAATACCTTAGCTGATTGGTTTATAATAGTACTGGATGTGTCTGGATGATGAACTTACTGAACTCAGCTGGGTGTGGGTTGCACCACCCAATGGGCTTATAGTCTGGATAAAATAAAAAGGGAAAGAAGAAGGATGCCTCTCTTCTGTTTCTTCAGAGGAGCTACAGTCTTCACCATTGCCTTTGGATATCAGTCTCCAGGGTTCCAGTATAGCCTCCAGCATTCCAGTGAAGACCCTTCATCTTCCTGATACAGACTTGCAGGAGAACTCTACAGTGAGCTCCAGGGCTTAGATTTTTGATGGAATCCTTTAACTCTCTAGGGCTCAGAGGGACCTTTTGTGTTTTTTCACACCCAACTCTGCTGGCAATCATTGTAAACCTACCTTATGAATTCTATTCAGTGATTCCTCAGTTCAAGAACTTGGTTCAAGAACAGACACTTTTGGAAAGGTTTTGCTTTCCTTCACGAATGCTACATCAGAAAAGGAACACTACCTTGGCCATTTACCTCCAGCCTGCCCCTTGCACAAACATGAACATGGTCATCTTCCCCAGAATTATGAAATGAATTAAGTTCATGAAGTGAGGTACCACTGTATATGTGAATGTATATACAGTGATACCTTGGTTCGTGAATGTGTTTGTTTGTGAACAATTTGGTTTGCAAACAGAAGTGTTTGATAAAATTTTGTTTATGTTTGTGAACTCTGCACTGGGTAACCAATACTTCTACAGCCATCTTTCCAACTCAAACACAAATGTGGTCATCTTTTCCCAAAATTGGGAAAGAATTTAAGTTTGTGAATCAGGTTACCACTATATATATACATATTCTGTTCCTCTAGTGAATCCTTACTGATATAACACTTTCTTGGTAATATTTAAAGTCAATGCCCATCCAACTCCTACACAAGGTTTAACACAGTCTAAAAACAAATCCTTGATTAAATGCAATCAACTCAATCAAAATCCTAGGCAAATCCAAATTTTAATGATTATTTTACAGAAGAATATGGCAAATTAAAGTTTTAAAATCAAGAATCAGGAAAACTACCAGTATGCTCTGAATAAGGATGTGTTTCACCCAATCTCTTCCTTCAGAAACATAAATATCAGAGACTCAACAAATTTTCAGAAAGCCAAGTCATTCATATTCATGTTTAATGTCACCTCGTGAACTAAGAAGAATTTAATTACTGGAGAATATGAATCAATAATATTCATATGATTTCAAATTACACCCACAGGTTCATGCTATTCACTTAAATGTATTCATCTGTTGCTAAGATTTTCAGTTAATTCCAGTTTATCCCATCATCTGTTAACTTTTTCTGGCACTTTTTGGAAGTTACCATATGTTAAAACTTTGGTTGAAAATATAGAGTACAGCCAAAATATTTATTCACTAACCATTTCAACAAATTAGTTTCAAGGTACCAGTTATATTCTGCTCATTGAGCAAACACTTCATTGGACACCAGAATTTGGTGGATACAGAGAATAGAAATAGCTATTTCAAGTGAAAGTAGTAAATACTGTATCATGGGTTTCATATAATAGGCAATTAATAGAAGTCTTGATTAGGAGGCATCAGTTTTACTGAGACCTT
Organism: Cuniculus paca; assembly: GCA_004365215.1. Lineage (NCBI taxonomy): Eukaryota > Metazoa > Chordata > Mammalia > Rodentia > Cuniculidae > Cuniculus > Cuniculus paca. The sequence goes on from RJWT010002175.1 coordinate 37,101, forward strand.
AGCTCAGGTATGAGCAGATGAGATGACCATGTTCCTGACATCTGAGTATCAGCATTATAATTAGACAAAGAGCCTAACTTTGTTAAAAGTCTCGGTTTCTGTATCATTATTTACAAATTAAAAAATAAGCATAGCATTGGACTTGTGGATTTTATGAGAACTAAATAAAATAAACCTGAAGCTTTGCAAAATATTTAGTACAAGGTAAATAACTACTCTTTATTAACTTCATATAAAGCATCTCATAAAAGAATATCAAAAAATCGATACTCATGCTGCCTTTATACATACAGAGTAGGGACTTGGAGAAGCTAAGTAAAAATGCCAAAGTGACACTTGTAGAAAATAAGAACTGGAATTCAACCAGGGCCTATGTACTGCCCAAGTCTGTTCTCCATATTATGCCTCTATGTTTCTCAGGAACACCCACAAAAACCCAAAAATGTTTGCGATACCCTAAAAGTTCCAAAAATTATAGGGGACAAATAGCTTAGTACATGATTATCTTTATAAAAACAGTGTTTCATTTCACTGTGTTTTTTCTAGCTCCAGAAAGTAACTGTCTCCTTAGACTTATAATTTTAATTTAGTATGTGTGGAAGAACAATTTAACAAAAACAGCACTCTTGAATATTAGAATAATACTGGGCATTTATATGTTATCTTAGTGTTGCTTTGTAAGTATTGGAGATTGTTCTGTTTAGCAGCCTAGAGGGTGCAATTATCCCTTTTATGGAAACACAAATATCTAAGTAGTAGATGAATTGCACTCACACTCAAAAAGTCATGAACTACTATACTCTTGGAAGTCTATAGTTTATATAATCTATGTCACATCTGAAGCTCCCTGCCTTGCCAAGCTCCAACCATACTGTCTCCTGCGTATTTGTAACTCCTAGACATAAGGATGCTAAACAATTATTGCAGCCTTTGATACAAATGAGCTCTTCTGCTCAAGGAATTTTAATGGTAATATTCACACTTGTTAAGAAATATAGCAGAGCACCTTCACAATCATGCAGCAAAATTCAAAGGTCATAGAACAAAATGTAGATGGCAGCTTGGCAGAAACAAAACACTGCAATAGAGCCTGAGAAGTGCTGGAATAAAACAAGCTATTCATAACTTCTGCATTCAATGAAGCCATGAAATGATCTTCAAAAGTGATCTTTCCTAACTCCATTTTAAAATATTTTCTTTGAAAGAGCAAAGCAATAGTACTAAGACCTCAGATCATTCCCATTTTCATTCCTCAACATGCAATTGTTTTCTACTGCAATATTTTCAAGTATAAGATAAAATACCCAGATACTCCATATATTCATAAGCCCCAGTCATCGCCCCAATTTTTCCCAGATTATATATAGCAGATACAAATTTCACGTTGGGAATTTTGACTCATCTTCACTTTGACATTAAAGAACAGATAATTTCTGCAGTCTCTGAAAATCTTGTCACACAATTATCTCATGGGTAAGCGAGTTTCTGTAATACTAAAAATACTAAGAAAGATATTAAAAATGAATTTAAGTCTTGGTTTCATTTTGGACTTGTTACTACTTTAAAAACTAGTGAAAATTTTAGATTGTGAAATTTGCCAGTAAGTAGTGATAAATATATATAGTTACACTCCCAAATGACTGGAATTTTCTTTTCTTTCTTTTTTTTTTTAACCAATCAGCAATTGTGAATTCTGTTTTTACTATTAACATGGTTACTTAATGAGTAAGATAAGGAGATTTTTCAAGATTATTACTGAGTTCTAACTGTAGCCCAAATGGAATGGCTGTACACTGCTACTCTGGGTGCTACTGACAGCTGCAATTGGAACAGTGTACAAATGGAAACTGCTTAAAACAATAGCCTAAAGCAATTGCGTGCCAGTAACTTCTCAGTGACTACCACACCTGCTTTCTATCCATTCTTATTAACAAACCTAATTCAAAATCACAAGTAATATGAAGCAAACTAACCAATACCAGCTGTCAAAAAATTGCCACTGAGGTGGGAAACCTGTTTCCTATAACCTCTAAATTCGTGAGTGTTAGAAATATAAAATTTTCCTTCATCAATTTTGTTTGCAATGAAATGATTAATATTTCAACACACAACACTGTAAAATGATGCCCAAAGTGAAAGAAGGAAAGTTTATGCAACAAGTTGGACTATGAAAGTAAGGACTTCAGGAATCTTCTTGTATCTTTGATATAGTCTCTAGAGATAAACAGTTTTTAGTGTCTCATATTTGATAAGGAACAGGCCAATTTGGTATTCAAGAACAGCAACATTGGCCTCCATTGTCCTCCCAGCTGTGGGGATTAGCATTCATTATCCAAGCAAACAATAGCATGTGGGAGTGTCAGGGTTGTAATAAAAGTATTCATAAATATATCTGTCATTCACATTTCAATATTTTCTTAGTGAGCAATGGCCTTCAACGAGAGAGACAGGAAAGCTTGGTATCAAACAGTACTTTTTAGCTCATGAATTGAGTATCTTGCTAGGGCAGAGCGGTTGCACATTTATTGAAAGAATCATCTCTATTCAGTAAAATATATGCTAATATGACAGGTTCTGAAGGAACAGGAGAATATTGGTGAAAAAGCTGCAGATGATAAAGTAAAGGTCTGTCACAAATGTCAAACTTGTTATTTGAATCTACAAAACAGAAATTTCTTTAATATTTTTGATATATTAATCATTGTTTTGCTTTGAGACAGGGTCTTGCTTTGCAGTTTAGGCCGGCCTTGAGCTCACTATGTAGCCCAGGCTGACCTTGAACTTACTGTGATCCAATCCTCCAATCTTTGCCTCACAAGTTCTGGGATTACAAGCATACACCACCACACCAGGTATATTATTTACTTTTTAGATGGGAGAAATACTTTCATTCCTATTCAAGATTTCTCAGAAATGAAGAATTGATTATATTAATAAAAACCATACATATGAAAGTATGCATACACACATTTAGTTGCATAGCTTTTAGTCAGTATAAGCTAAGATGCAAAATGTTTGCTGCAAAGTACTTAAAACCAGAAACTATTGATAATTAGGTTATGGTGATTGGTTTAACATCCAACATTAGTTATCCCCCACTCTGCATAGTTTTGGGAAAAGAGAAAAAACATTGTGCAGGAAATCAAAAGAAAACAAAAGAAAAAAGTTATTGACTAACATGTTCACGGGGAAAAATAAAAATGCTGAAGGTGTGAGGACTACAAGAAACAGAATAGTGACTTATTGTCCTGCCAGTTTAATTCTGAAGAACAATGTCTTCTATGAACATCCCCAAATTTCCACATTTGCAAGGACACTTCTCCCTCATAACGGCTTCGATGACTCTTGACAGAATATTTAGATCATGCTCCAAATGAAGATATAATGGTAATTTAAAATAAGATTAAGAAAAACTCCATAAAAGAGAAGTTACCATGTTAGACTCACTTTCCTAGTACAGTGGAAAAGGTACTAAAAAGCTTTAGGATTTGTGAGGGATTAATCACTAAGAGCTATTATCACTATCTAATGAACAATAAATGTTAAAAATAGAAACCTTAATTCAAACTGTGGGCTCAAATTTACACTTGAACACATTCTATATTATAAAGTAATCCTATCATATATCTAACATGCATTACTCAGTCTAAATTATTTATATTTTGTTCACAAACAGTCTATATTCATAAATATCATATCTGGTTTGATTTATTTTTGCCTTTATACACAGTCTGTTTTTTAAGGTCTCAGGTTTTTAATTAATCTGGATTTGGGGTATAAATTCTTTGTGCCTTGGTTAATACCAAATAGACTTTATTTAATTAAAGAGACAGAGTAGTGAAAAACATTTTAATCAAAAATTTTATATGCATACAGTACATCCGTATTTAATGGAAAGAAAAAAAAAACTCCCCTGATTTATTGTATTCATTTTTAAATGTTTTGTTTAAAGCAATGCCTCTATCCTGTGATGAATCTCTTCATGCACCTACTTTATCTCAAAGTCATCATTGTGGAGAAGATAAAGAACGCTGACCAGGATTAGCACAGACAGATGATGTACTTGCTGCAGAGTCAAGCAGAGTGTGAAGGAGCATGTGGATACATAGGGATACTCCTTCCTGTTTTCTACTATAGTCCTGGTAGCTCTGCTTAGATCTCTGCGGGGAATTTCCTCTTCAGTGTACGTCAGTAAGAAAGTAGAATTTAATAACACAGTAATGCTGTTTTATGATTGGTGGATTGGTACTGTCAAAGATGGGCAACCTTCTAGAATCAGGGTTTCATTTATGGAGAGTTTGCTGAAAAGATATTTCTATAATTTCATCAAAACTCAACCATTGCATTTGAGCATGTTTTACATATTTCATTCATCTGTGTCCCTTGTGAAATCACCAGCATTATTGGATGCTAATCAAAGAGTGTTGATTCTCTGAGGATGGTTCTGGGACAGTAGCATTAGAAGTTGGAAATTCCTAAGTGCACTCTAGACTTTCAGAATTGGAAACTGGGTAGAAGGTGGCAGGCCCAGTAGTCTGAGTTTTGAGATGACTTCAGACGATAGCAATACAAACTGTCTTGATTACTTTTCTCTCATTGCTGGGACAAAATACCTGACACCCAAATTAGTAAAGAAAAGGTTTATTTAGCTTACAATTTCTGGAGGTTTCAGTCCATAATCAGCTGGCTCCAAGGCAGGGTGGCATGGCACTGGGGCAACGCTTCAGGTCAGCAGCTAGCAAAAGCAGCCAGAACAAAGAGGAGAAAGAGCAAGCCTCTTTTTCCTCCTTACAGTGTATGTAGGCCACCCACCCCTTTGTGGGTGTAGCACTCACAAAATCTCTATACCCTCCTCTTGAACAGGATGAGGATATTTACAAAGTAAAGATACTGGCTCCCTGCTGAGTCTTTTAGTTAAGCTTCTAAACTTCTCAAACTGACACAATGTTTCAACCAAAACACAAACTGACCTAGAGTCTTGGAAAACAAATAAATTATGCTTTGAAAATGAAATTTCAAATAGGGTGTAGTGGCACATACCTGTAATCCCAGTACTCAGGAGGCTGATGCAGGAGGATGGTTGCAAGTTCAAGACCAGTTTGGGCTACAAAGTGAGCTCAAGGCCAGCCTCAGCTGCATAGGGAGACTGTCTCAAAAAGACAAAAAAAAAAAAAAAAGAAAAAGAAATTTCACCTACATCCAAATAAGGGAAACAAGGTGAATTTTTAATAAATAGAAGATGAGGATGACTGTTTTCACAAGAACAAGCATGGAACTGCTTCTGAGGTGACAAAGGCAGCAGAAGTTCTAGACAT
>RJWT010002176.1:0-31953 GCA_004365215.1 Cuniculus paca
GTTCTCATGAGAAATCCAGGTGCAGGGGTTTGGAACTGCATGTGTCCTGCATGTGTCCAGGATCTTGTAATTAATTAACAGGTCACATCTACTTCCCCAGCCAGTTTTACCATGCCCTAATCCCGTCTCATTTCCCCCTGAGAGACGTAAATCCCCATAATTCTTTACAGGGTGCTGAGGGAGTGAGGTTTTGTCTTTTACAGCTTCTTCAAGCTGGAAAGGGCTGTAGACCCTACATACTGGGGATTTTGTACTCTACAACTACCTTGGAGGTGTTGTGGCTCACTGATTGGGTTAAAGAAAGAAAAAATCTGTCAGAAGACAACAAGGAAAGGGTTAATGAGCATCAGGCTTCACTATTAGCCCAAATATGGGGAGTAGGTCCGATTTCCATGCTTCCTGTAGTGGCACTGGAGTCGTGTTTTTTGAAGAGAAGTTTCAAGTGTGCCAGAGGTGCACAGGAGTAGCTTTCTCTTTTTTGGGTGATCTTGGGTCTTTATACAGTTTAGACAGGACTGACTTTATTCTAGAAAAATGAATCCAGTTGTTTATATCTGCCATCCCTATTGCAGTGGGTGTGGCAAGGATTACTGAGAAGGGGCTCTCTTATTTTGGCTTTAATTGATCAACAGGTGTCACCCTTTCCAAGTATTTACAAGTGCTTGGTTGCCTGGGCAGACACTAGGTGGTCTTCTGGGCCACGTGGTAGTCGGACTCTGTTCCCATACCTTTGGATAACCTGTTGTACTGGGCCTAGATTAATGAGATATTGTAAGTCTTGTGGTCTCTGGGGGTATTGTTATATCAGAGAATAGAAACGGGTTCCCATATAACATCTCAAATGGGCTCAAACTTAGCCCATTTTTGGGCATGTTACAAACCCTTATGAGCCCTATTGGAAGCAGGCAGAGCCAGGACTCAGTTATATCTTGGCAGAGTTTTTCCAGGCCTCACTTTAGGGTCTGGGTGGCTCTCTTTACCTTTCCAGAAGATTGAGGACAACTTCCCATGTAGGATTTTTACATCTTGTCACTGTGTCTCTTGAGGAAGGAACAGAATGGTTCCTCAGGAATGGGGAATAGGCCTAGGACCTTGAGGGGCTATTGGACTGTCTTGCTTGTTTCCTTATCAGACTTTTGAATTCCCAAGGAGAGTTCAGGCATGTCTCTTTGGTGCCCTTTACAGTGTGTGACTGTGACTTGCTTGAGAATGTGGACTGTCTCTCGGAGTTGTAGAATTTCCTGCTGTGCTTCATAGACAAAGCTACTTCCATCAGTGAATGATACCTCCTCAGGGCTTTGGAGGGGGAGGTCACTGATGTCTTTCCTGCTTGCATAGGTCTGGGAGATCACTTGTTCACCACAGTGGCTAGCTTCTGGGCTGTAGGCATCAAAGAAGTAGACTTAGTAGTAGTGCAAGTTTTTATAATAACCTCAGGGATGCCTAAGAGCATGGCCTGGTACTTGGTAAACTGTTTTCCCTTTTAACTGCAAGTTAATTTTGGTTTCCACAATAGCTCTGACCTGATAGGGAGTCAGTCTCTGTTTCAGAGTTAACTTTTCAGCTTCTTCTGTTAATACAGCTGCAAAGAATTTCTAATTAGGGGTCCCTTCAACCCCAACTATAGCTGTGGATCTAGAGGAGGGTTTTCTAGAGAAGTAAGTCAAAACAGAATGAAGTAGTTGAATCAGCTCACCCAAGACCTCAGATTACCTAGGGTTCTTCAGAGGAGATGATGCTGTCCATGGACAGGGGGCTTTGTGGGTCTCCCTAGGCCCCTTCAGTACATGAGGGTTGTGACTGGCCTTGCTCCTCTCTGGACTTTGCCATTCTTGATGAATGGGAAAGGTCTGATCCTGATCATCTAAAACAGAAACAGTTTATCTACTATTGCAATATGGTTTGGGTTCAGTATGAACTGGGAGGTGGCAAAAGATGGGTATGAGATGGTACTGTGAACTATGAAACTATTCTCCAGTAATAGACAAATTTTTTAAACACTTGAGTAGTGGAGTTGAACTCCTCTGGGGTTAACTTTGAACGGTATTGATAATTGATTTAGGAACCAAAGGAAACCATGTCAGTTAATTATGGATAGAGACAACTGGTTCTTATTGTAGTATGACATTGGGTCATTATGTACTTAGTACTTTAGTTTTTTAGGTTCTGAAATTGGCCTGTAGTGTGAAATAGTAATTCTGAAATTTAGATTATTGCTGTTGAATGGCAAAGATGCCTTCAAGAAGGCCAGTTTTACTTGCGTTTTCAACTTTGAGCTGGGCTTATATGTCGTTATCAGACGTGTAAATACCAACATGGTTGATCTTAATGTTCTTCCGTAGAATGGATTAACCAAGGGAAAACTTAGCACAAATCTCCAAGTCTAGTTAGCCAGCTTCCTGATTGTCCCTTCTTGCTGCTTTTATACCGAAACAGTGATGACACATGGGCCTGACTCACCCTGAAGTCTTCACTGAAGGTGTACCTTTCTGGGGCTTGCGTGCCTTGGCTCCTTATTTTCCAGTCCTGGGGTCAAAATGTCTCTAAGCAGCATTCTAAGCGCCTTGAGCACCTCGGCCTGTAAGTGCTGCTATTCATGTGTTATGTGACAGCTGTACGTAAGATAAAGAAAAGCATTTAGGGACTTGGCCATCCAGGTAGTGTACCTTTCAGTGAAAAAGAACCTGGAGTTGCAAACTTTCACCGATAGGAATGGACCTTGCATTATGAACCTTCACCGATGTGAACAAATCGTGGGAGTAGCTCATGTGTCCGTTGCCATTGTCACAGTTGTGTCGCTGTGTGCTTCTTGTACCGTGCAGTAGTGCACAGTAGCACAGTGCTCAGTCAGAGCCCTGGATGTCCAAAAGCAAGAAGAAAAGCAGCGGTGATGTGGAGGGGACTGCTGGGAAGCACAAAGCAGTATGCTGTGTGTATTTGGGTGGTTTGTTGTCTAAACGCTGCGTAGGTAATGGATAACATGGCCTTACTGTTGTGCTCACACTTACCAACTAGTGTGTGGTTATTTCTGTTTATCCCGGTAAATTATCGGGAAGATCCAGGAACATATCCTGAGACTCAAAGTGTGTTGCTTTGGCCTTTTTTCACAATCTACCAGCCCCTACACTTGGCATTCTCAGTTGTATGTGTATCTGGCTCGTGAGTGACCTGTGAGCGGGAACCATTCAGCGGGGATGTCCCTTTGGAGCTCTGAAAAGTAATCTGTAAGAGTCTGCTGGGCTTGTTGGTGTGTGCCATTTGTCCCAGCACTGTGGGAGGCTGGGGCAAGAGGAGTGCAAGTTCTAGTCCAGTCTGGAGAATTTAGTGACTTAGCAAATTCCTGTCTTGAAAAATAAAAAATAAAGGGATGGAGATGTAGCTCAGTGCAAAGATCTGAGTTCAATTTCCAGTACCGCAGAGGGAAAAAAGATCTGTAAGCTGTTGTTTATAGGCATGTGAGGGTTAGAGGCTGTTGAGTAACTATGCTTCCGTTTAGTGTTTCTGAATGTCCTGGGCTTTACATTGGGTGAATTTAATTGCAAATGGAAGGGAGAAGCATACCAGTACAAATTACCAAAATTCATTTTTTTCCAGAAATGATGTTTTGTGCATCTCCTGATACTTACCTCTTTCAAACCATTTGATACTTGTGACTAAACTATGTAAATATTGAAATGGTAATGGTTACTACTTTCAAAGGATTTGGATTATAGGTCTTTGAACTAATTTGTCATTTGAAATTGCTTTTAGTGAGCCATCAGCATGCTAGATATTTTAAATTTTAAAGATTAACATTTAAGAATTAACATATGGAATTTGATTATCCTGAAGTTGGTTATAGTAGATACATGACTTTGATTTTCCTGTGGTACCAGGGACTGGATCCAGGGTGCTGACACTGAGTTATACCCTCAGCCCTTTTTATTTTGAGACACCTACATAAGTTGATGAGTTCGCCCAGGTTGGGCTCAAACTCAAGTTCCTACTGCCTCAGACTCCCAGGGTGCTAGGATTACAGGTATGTGCCACCACACCTGGCAGAAACATGATTATTTATTTTTTTATTTTTACTTTTAGAAACATGGTTTTTAAGGCCATAAATAATTATGAGAGATCTACTTAGTCCTTAATATAAAATTTTTAATCTTTTAACACTAACTGGGTAAGTTTTTTGAAATTTACAAGTATTACTGGTTTTTTAAATTCATCTGTCAGACTTGAGAATATTTTAAATGTATTAGAGATTTATAATATTTTATCTGTTTTTGATATCTGGTGAAAACATTAATGTTTTAGATTACTTATAATCAAAAACATTAAAGTTTTTAAAGTTTTTAGAGTATAGTATGTATGTAAACTTTCATTTCTGTAGGGTGTTTTTTTTTGTTTTTTTTGAGTTAAGGTCTTGCCATGTAGTTCAAGCTGGTCTTGAACTCACTGTGTAACCCACCTTGGCCTTGAACATCAGTAGTTCTCCTGCCTCAAGCTATGCAACGCTGGGAGAATAGGTGTGCACCACCAAGCGCTATGGGTAAGCTTTTTAGAAAGAAAAAAATCTCTGTAATCCCAGCTGTCAGGAGGCTGAGGCAGGAGAATTGCTGCAAGTTCAAGGCCAGCCTGAACTGCATAGTGAGACCCTGTCTCAAAAAGACCAAACAGCCAAACCAAACAAAACACACACACACACACACACACACACACACACACACACACAAACACACACCTAAAAAAGAAGGAAAAAGATCTTTCTTCAGATTAGGATTTAGTTTTGAATGTTACATCAGCAGGTGAGCTTTCTTTGTCTCATAGTGTCCATTAGGTGAGTAGCAGAGCTTTCTCACCAGCTGGTTAAACAGCTGTTACTTTTTTTTTTTTTTGCGGCGCCGGGATTGAACTTACGATCTTGCACTTGCCGGGCAGGCGCTTAGACCGCTGAGCTAGATCCCAGCCCTGTTTTTTGAGACAGGGTCTCACTATGCTGTTCAGGCTGGCCTTGAGCTCACTTTGTAGCCCAGGCTGGTCTTGAACTCACAACGATCCGCCTGTCTCAGCCTCCCGAGTGCTGGGATTACAGGCGTGAGCCACCACGCCCAGCAACAGCTGTTACTTTTGAGTAGAATTGTCTCTGGGCCTCGCAGTGTGCTCAGGATGTTCCACCTCGTTCTTCCTCTTGTTTGGCTGAGTCTGCTCTGCCTTAGGTGACCGGCTTCATCGGGGTGGAGCAGTGGAGCAGAAAAAAGAGCACCCTCAGGCTTCCTTCCACTGCGGGAACAGCCGCAGGAAGAGCAGAGGTGCTGCGGAAAGGAATCGTTTTGTTTCCATTACTTTGTGGAGTCTGCTTCTTGTCAGTGGACTCTTCTGATTGATGGGTTTTGTTAGTACTTTTTGATTTGCTACTCCTGAGTCTTCTGGAGTCTTAAATTCAAAGAGTATAACACAATTTTTTTTTTATGTTCTGAGAAAAATGATTTTTATCGTGTGAAGCTACAGAGATCTTGGAGTTTGTTCTCGCAGCTAGCATCACTTATCCTAACTGACCAAAAAATGGATTTTTTTTTTCTTTTTCTTTTGGTCTCTTTGAGTTAAGGTTTCACTGTGCAGTTCTGGCTGGCCCTGAACTTACTTTGTGGCACCAGGGATTGAACTCATGACCTCGTGCTTGCCAGGCAGGCGCTTAGGCCACTGAGCTAGATCCCTGGCCCTGGACTTACTTTGTAGCCCCAGGCTGGCCTTGAATTTTCAGCAATCCTCCTGCCTCAGCCTCCTGAGTGCTGGGATTACAGGTGTGTGCCACCGTGCCTGGCAAGAAATGGATTTTCAGTTGAGGAAAAAGTGTTATTAGCAGGTCCAAAGAAATAATATTACAGTGTTTTCCAAGTTAAATTGAATTTTGATTTAGTTCTCAAAATCTGTAGTTTTCCTAGTGCTGTAGCTTAAAACCAAAATAGCTAAGTTGAAAGTTTAGTTGGTTATTGTCATTTTGTTATATCTGCTAACTAGTTTTCCTGATCTGTAAATTCATTGATATTTAAACTGCAGAGCCAATGTTTTTAGTGAAATAAAAACTAGCAAGTCTCAAGTCTTACCTAATTTTAGGCACAGGAGATACTTTTGTGTTTTTTCAAGTCAGAGTAAAGTTAAAGAATTTCTTATCCTTTTAAAATTTTGGATTATCTGAAGGTATTTGTGTATTTAGTTGAGAGTAACATTTTTAATGAGTTATTGTTACGGTTTATATCTAAAACGCCCTCCGAAGCCTCCTGTACTCCCAGGTGGGGCTTTTGGGAGTGACTGGATGATGGGTGTGTGATAACTGGATCAGCCCACTGATTGCTCTGGGTGCGGTCGAATAAATTCAGACCTTCTGAAGACAGAAGGTCTGCCCTGGGTGTGGGTGGCACCAACCAATAGGCTAGTAGCCCAGATGGGATAAAAGAGAAAGGGAGGCTCACTGCTTCTGCTGCAGCCTGCCTGCCTTGCCATGGACGGCTCGTTCTCTGCAATGCCCTTGTGCCAGGCCACCCTGCTTGGAGCCAGCCAGCTGTGGCTGAAACCTCTATAAACTGTGAGTCAAAATAAACCTCTCCTCCTTTAGCTTGTGGGTTTTGGGTATTCTGTCCCAGCAACGAGGAAAGTAACTAAGATAGTTATAATTCACATACTGTAACATTTGCTCTTCCTAAGTGTACAGTTTTTTGGTTTTTAGTGTTTTCACACTTGTGTAGTCATCATTTTCTAATTTGGTAGCATTTTAATCACCTACCCAAATACACCTCTTACCCATTCTTTATTTCCTCAACTCCTTATAACCACTAATTTGCTTTGTCTCTATGGATTTGCCTATTCTGGACATTTTATATAAATGGAAACAGTTCTATGCCCTTTTGTGTCTGGTGTGCTTCATTTAGACGACGTTTGCAAGGCTCATCAGTGGTATAAACATTTATTTCCTTTTATGCCGAATAGTATTTCATTATATGTATATATCATATTTTGTTTATCCATCAGTTGGTAACATTTATGTCATTTCCACTTTTTGGTTAATATCAGTAATGATGTTGTGAACAGTCCAGTACATATTTTGCATGGACGTGTTTTTGGTTCTCTTCGGTATGTACCTATGGATAGAACTGGGGAGAAACGCACTGTGTCTTGGGGTTACACTGTGCTTTCCTTTCTGAGGAACTGCCGAGCTATCTTCCACAGTGGTTGAACCCTTTTACATGCCAGCAGTAATCTTTGAGGGCTCCAGTTTAGCTACATCCTTGTCCATACTTACTTTTTCTTCTTTCGAGGGGTTACCATGTAATTGCGTTAAATTTTTGTGTTCAGCTTTTCTGAAAATTGATCTTTCCTTACTGTACAAAGATGAAACAGTTTATTTAATGTTGACAGCTAAATTAGAGAAAAAATACTAAAATACTGATGTGATTGTTTCTTAATAATAATCTGCTAATATCAGTACTGTTGGTAGAAGTGAGGTGAATGAATCACACTCGTGGTTCAGAGTAGTGTTGTGATTCATGGACTATTTCATTTCCATTCTTAATGATTACATGTAAAATAATTGATGTGAATTTCAAATGAAGGAATTGAAATGAGTTTTGAACTCATAATACCTCTTTTTGCGGGAATACTAGAGATTGAACCCATCCCTTTGTTAATTTTTTGAGACATGGACTTGTGAAGTCACTAAGTTGCCTAGGCTCGGCTTGAACTTGTTATCTTTTTGCCTGAGCCTTCCGGAGCACTGAGATTACAGGTGCGTGCTATCATGTGCCCCTCATAACACTTCTTTTTAAGACATTTGCATTCGGCATCTACTTTGTCAGGTACAATGCAGGGCTCTGGGAATATAGTAATGGACAAGAGGGACTTGGGTCCTTTTGTTCTTGGTACTTATATTCCATTTAGGGACTCAGAGGTGAACATAATTACAGATTGTGGTTTGTGTTAGGAAGGACATAAACAGAATATGTGAAAGGGAATAATGTACTAAATTTGTGAGTCAGGAAAGACCTAATTGAGGAGATCATTTTAAATTTAAGATCTAAAGGATGCTTAAGAGCTAGGTGTGAAAGAGCTGGAAGAGAATACTGCAAATGGAGTGTCCGAGTTCAAAAAGAACTTGGGGTCTGAGTGAGGACTAGTTTAGCTAGAGAGTGAGGAGGCAAGAATACTATCAGAGGAGGTTGGAGAGAGACAGAATACAGGTCTGCCATGGTTAAGAAATCAGAATTCAGTGTAGTAGGAATCCATGAGACAGTGATAAGATTGATTTTGTGTTTTAAAAGATTATCCAGTTATCGACTTTAGAATGGAAGCGAGGAAACAAGTTAAGAGGCTGTTGCAGAAACCCAGGCAAGAAGTGCTCTGGGCAGTGGGGATGGAAAAAAGAAGCTAGGTTGAGAGAGATGTATGGAAATGTCCTATAGGACTTGCTGCCATTTAGATATAGGAGGCAAGACAAGAGCAAGAATTGAAGATTGTGCCCAGGTTTTCTACTTAAACAACCGCGGAAGATTGTTTTAGGGTTGGGGAGAAATGAGAAGAAAGGTTTGAGGAATTGGGGATTACGATCCATTGTAGATGCTTTGGCTTTGAGTGTGTATGTATGTGTGTATGTGTCTGTATCTATCTATCTATCTATCTATCTATCTATCTATCTATCTATCTATTGTTTTTGAGACAGGCTCTCACCATGTAGTCCAGGTTGCCCTTGAACTTGCCATCCTCTTGCCTTAGGTCCTGGGACTGCAATCGTGCGCCATACCAGGGTTGAATAGTCCATTAAGACGTCCGAAGGTATTGTGTTATAGTACTTGGACATATAGGTCTGGATCTGAGAGGGCAAGAGAGGGCTTGGATAGAAATACACACATTTGTAGTTTATATGAAGAAATCTAGTTTTTAGAATTGGACAGAAAATTTAGCAAAAGACCTTGTAGCAATATGAATGAAATACACAGGGGCCTCTTATTTTGTTTACTTTTAATTTTTTAGTACTGAGGATTGGACCCAGGGCCTTCACACTGAGTCTCATCCTCAGCCCTTTCTATTTTTTGAGATAGGTTCTTGCTTAGTTGGCCAGAATGTGCTGGAACTTGCGATCCTCCTGCCTCAGCCCTGCAGAATGCTGGGATTGTAGGCAGGTGCCACTGTGCCTGGCTTCCTAAAGCTTATCCTATACTTCAGCCTCTGTCCAGAGGTGCACTTGGAGAAGGCCATGGTGCTTTCCTTCTTGCAGATGGCACAGCATTTGCTGGGTGCTGTCAGGTTTGTCCCTCCTCTGCCAAGGACTGAGCTGTTGCCCACCCTTTCTGTTCTGTAGGTATAAGCTTTAAGAGCATCTGGGGATCGGATATGTGTTAGCTCTTAAATTCATTACTCATATATGTTCAAACTGGGACCCACAGTTTTGGCACTAGCAATTCTCACAATCTTTAACTTTTAGTTTTTAATCTTGATATAAAAATTGATAATTGGGATGGGTTACTTTATAGCTCCTATCGGTGATTTCAGTACCTTTGTTTTAAAATAATTTTCCTTAGTGTGTTTAGCTTGCAAATTTTTCAGGGTTGGGTTTCTAGAGTCTTTATCTGACACTTAACTGTTGTTTCTTAAAAAACTGGTCTTAAACCTACATACTAATGAGTTAGGAGAGTAAGCTTTTTACATTGGATTGCCAGTATACTTTGTTTGTATTTATCAGTGGTCTCCAATACTGAATTTTCTAGTACATTCTTTATCTTATTTGGAGGTTATTACTTATAAAATATTTGATTAATTCCATTATAATTACAGCTTAATAGGAAAATAGAGATTACCTGCATAGAAAGCATATAATTTGTAGATTTCTTACACTTAGAAGTAGTTGTTACCAACGCAGCATTCTATCACTATGTTTTGGACATGCACTTTTTTTGGGGGGGTGGTACCAGGGATCGAACTCACGACCTCACGCTTACCAGGCAAGTGCTTGAGCTGCTGAGCTAAATCCCTGGCCCCACTTTTTTTATTTTTTTAACTAACATACAAATATTTTTCTCTTTGTATAGAGAAGGTAAAATTAATTAAAAGCTTTTCTTTTGTTGTTTACAAATGTCATTTAAAGTGGCATCTTGCAAGTTGCTCTAATATGGATTGAGATTTTCTTTTTTGGCCACTAAAGAGTGATAGCCATTGTAGCTTTCACAAAAATCTATTTTCATAGTTTCTAACCATGTTCATAGGCACAGCGCAAATCCAGTCTGCGGTCAGACACATAACTTCTCAGTACTTTCACACGGTCTCATTAGATGATCCTGAAACTGTGGGGTGTAGACTCTAGAAATTAGTACTCTGCGCTCACTAGCACTGTGTACTCTTTGAAAGGTTAGTGTGTGTTTGTGTTGCTGTGAGATAGATACTATAGTTACTGTGGTTTTTACAGACAAGAAAACCAAGCCAATGTTGTGGTTGTGGTGTCTTGTACAGGGTTCTTAGTAAACCTGTCTCTTACTAGAGATTGGAGGTGGTTCTTGAAATTCTCCCTCTTTCTCTCCTGCCTCATCAGTTTTTTTCTTTCTACTGGATTATTCCTTTTGGCATGGAAACATGTTTCTTCTTAAGAAACCCCAAACCACAGGAAAATGAAGCAATACCAGGCCCTCTCTTGGTCCCATTTCCCTTCTAGCTATTGTCCCATTTCTGTCCTTTCTGTTAGTACAAAACTCCTTTTAAGTGAATATATTTGTTATTTCTATTATCTCTCTCTGTCTCTGTCTCTCTTTGTTTGTTTGTTTATTATTTATTTGAGACAGGCTATCATTATGTAGTGCAGGCTGGCCTTGAACTCACTTATGTAGCCCAGGCTGACCTCAAATTCATGGTGCGTCTCCTGCCTCAGCTCCTGCATGCTGGGATTATAGGCATGCAGCACCATGCCCGGCTGTTTTTTTAAGTTTTTTGAGACAAGGTCTTACTAGGCTAGACTTGAAGTCAAGATCCTCCTGCATCAGCCTCCTAGGAGCTTGGATTTTAGGCCTGTACTACCATGCCCAGCTTCTCCTTTTCTCTTGAATCCATTCCATTTAGGTTTTACTGCCACTCCAAGACTGCTTTCATCAGCATGACTAGTGATCTTGTTGGAGAACAATTTGGTGGGGATGTGGAGATAAATAGGAAAATGTAATACACTTGTAATAACAAAAGCCAGGAAACACAAGAATACTCATTAATCAATTGTACCTCTGTGTAATAGATCATTATGCATCTGTCAAAAAGAATGGGGAAGCCATCTCTATATTGCTGAGGTGTAGCCTCCAGAGAAAACAAGGTTCAAGAAAGTGAGCTTAGTGCACTATCTTTTATGTCAGAGGAAGAAGCAATGAGAGTGCATATCCAGATGTTGTGTTGTGAAGATGAAATAATGGCAGAGTGACCCAGAACTCCTGGGCAGAGGGACAGGGGCAGACACTGAATCTCTTTGCTCTAAAGTTTTTAACATTCCATGCAAGTTGCATATACCTTTAGAAAATCCCAAGATAAATAGGAAAAATATCCTAAATGGAAACATAAGAATTTACCAATATCAGGCTGTGATATAGCTCTAAGAAGAATTCTTTCAAGTTACTATGAAGCACAGTATTTTGATGAGTATCCTCAGTGGCTTATATCCCAAGGACAAAAAAGCTACGAGAAATCATACATTTCATTTAGTGTTCTTAATAACAGCCTTATTATTTTGAGATTATATAGGGTAGGCTAAAACTAGTAAGTGCATTTGCTAATGGGAAGTTCATTAATGTCATTGATAAGAAAATGTTCAGGATGAGAGAAGATATAAATAAAGTAAAAATGATGTAAATGGGAAATATTAGGCTAAATTTTAAATTTAACTTTCTTTTTTTTAAAAAAATACTTGTTTTCTAGCTTTGCTCCTTAAAGTAATGAATGACAAATGAGAAACAAGCACTCCTAACGCTCAGAGTTACCACGCAGCTACCATGTGCCATTAGAAAGAACCCAGGTTCCTGGCACCGTGGCTGATGCTGGGTCTGGGTCAGGAAGTGTGGAAGAGGAGCCCTGGGGCATTTTGTGTCTGGAAGCAAGGAGGCGGTTAGAGTAGACACAGGTTCTGTCTAAACGACGGTGGAGCCAACTTGAAGGTATTTCTACTGGCCAAAGATGGCACATGTTAGTACACTGAAAAACATAGGATTTTACAAGCTGATATTGATGCTTCAAAAGCAAAAACAAAATCTCCAGAGCCTCAGTGGGCACATCTGGAGGTTGCCTGTGCCATCACTCTGAAAACTGGTAAAGGGAAGGAGTTGTGCGTCTTTGCTGCTTTTCTTCCCCAGGCTGGGTAACCAAATGGTTGGTGTGGTACGTTCTTATAGAAGAATTATTTCTAATAAATACAGAAGAAATTGTAGAATTCGAAAATAACAGTTTTCTACCCCAGTAAAATAATAGACCCAGATAGTTGAATGTAGATAATTCATAAAGTCGATGGGAGCTTTTTAAGGGCAAAGTCAGGCTGACAGTGTGTGGACCTCTTGATCACTCCCAGCATTTGTAAAAGTTGATCATCAGCCCGCATGTACCGATGATGGTACAGGGAGTACATAGCACTATTACAGGGTTCCCTTGGCACAGAAAAAGGAACCAGTCTAATCAGCCCTCTCCAGGTAACTCCTGCAGTGTGGAGTACCAGGAGGGTACAGCCAGCTCTAACTTGGAAATTCTGCAAGACAAACAATATGGCTTCTTTCATGATTAACAGGAAAAGTTCCAAGAAAGTAGAGATAATAACCCAATTTTGTGTGCGAACCTTGCTTAAATTGTGATTCAGACAAATAGTTTTTTTGAGCAGGTGGAGGAAGTTGACCTGTACTTTATGTTCTATAGCAAGGAGTTATTCTTTTGTTGTAGGCCATAACATTGTGCCTATTAAAAAAAAAACTTCCAGATATATACTCAGTCTTTACAGATAGAAAGAGGGGATGCATGGTATTTGCTTTAAAATATTCTCGACTCTGAGAGGAGGGGACAGGTGGAGGGAGAGGGGGGAGAGAGAAGGAAAGGAATGAGGAAAGGTAAAACAAGAGTAGCAGAATGCTGGCAGTTGTTAAAGCTGGGTCCTTGAGAGCCCTTGAAGATGGTACCTGGGAGTTCATTTTATTTCCTTTACTGTGTGTTTGAGAATTTTTGTAGTAAAATAAAAATTAAAAATTCCTAAAAAACGCTTATGTCTTTTATG
The DNA here is from genome assembly GCA_004365215.1 of Cuniculus paca. Lineage (NCBI taxonomy): Eukaryota > Metazoa > Chordata > Mammalia > Rodentia > Cuniculidae > Cuniculus > Cuniculus paca. The sequence continues at coordinate 13,247 of RJWT010002176.1, forward strand.
CAGAGTGGTATATGACATAGAATGTCTATGAATTAAATGTTTGGTCTGCTGGAAAATGATAGTTTATAATACTCAAGGGTACTTCCTTAGGTTCTAGTGGAAGTAATAATTATAGGAATTAGTAAAACGTTAATAGTTCATTTTGGCCAGAGGGTTAAATCATTCATTATTGTCTCCATATTTAACTTATGTTTATATAGTTTACAATTCAGTGACGGTAAAGATACAGGGAAAGGAAGCCCTCAATTTCTCCTACTGTCACAACACTCCATACAGAATACTTCTCTGACTGCTGGTCACCAATCTGAGGGACTTCCTTGCCCCCAGCAAGCAAGAAACTGCAGACGATTGTCCTGCAGACCGAAGTTGGTGTCCTCTGTTCTCTTTGGTTCTGACCATATCTGGAGATGGTGTCAGATCCCACAGGTTGAGGGCTCATTCTAAGAGATGCCTCCACTTTAGAAGGGCTGAAGCACTGGCTGTGGCCATGCCTCTGACCAGCCACTATAAATCGGGTTCCAGAAACGGCCTCCTTGGGTTCGATTCATCTGCTCGAGCAGCACCCAGAACTAAGGGGGACGCCCTTTGACTGTAAAGGCTGTTACAAAGGATTCAGATGGACAACCAGATGGAAGAGGTGAGGAATGGGAGAAGGGGTGGCATAGACCTTCAAAATGCTCTCTGGGTGTGCTGCCCTCTAGGAACCTCTTCGCTGAGATTCCAAGGATTTTAGGGGCCATGCAGCAGGAAATGGAATGAAGACCAAATATATATTTTATAGCATCACAGTGCCTCTCAGTATTTATATGTATGGATTGAAGTTTTAAGACTTGTGACACCTATTTTAAACTCCTATATTGTATTTGGATGCTTATAGTAAGAATTTGTACTTACACATTTTAGGAATGGTAAAAATTGCTTCCAGGAGAAGGTAGATTGTGTCTAACAGTTAAGTATTGTAGAAGGATAACCTTTCCCTTGGTCTTTTGGTATCAGGATGCCCAAAGCACAAATCTTAGTATGACAGTTTGTATTGTGGCTGTTTTTAATATATATCTGTTTCATAGTAGCCATGTTGTATATATTATCTGTTTAAAAATGTTCATAGTTGTGACTTGGGACTTGAATTTAGGTTTTCAATTTAACAATTGATACAGTTAATATTGAATTATTTTAATAAAATTCAATGACTATTTGTGTTGTGAGCTATGTCACTAACAGACCAGGCACATTTGTGTCTTTTCACAGTGTTATGCATAAATTCACAAGCTACATCTATTTCTTCAGCCCTATTAGGCTGGGGACTGAAGGTTCATTTGATAGCCAGTGAGCCAGGCAATTTCAGATTCTTTTATTCTGGTCTTAATTGCTAGTATCTGTAACACTCAAGTCACACATCGTACTTCACACAGTAATACACAGGTTACAGAACGGCGAGGAAAGGGTTAACAGTAGCTGTAGGACGTCGAGAAGAACTGGTGCCCAGGCAGGAGTTTCGCAGGGATGCAGGATGTTGCCAGATGGCTTGCTGACTGGGCGAGCTGCTCTGAGGAGGTCCAGGGCTGTTGGAGCACAGTTGGTCAGAGCCTGAGTCTGGACAGCAGGCAGTTGGCATGAGCTGCTTGGAGCAGGAAGATGGAGCCCAGCTGAAGCCGAGGCACAGAGAGCTGGAGTTGGTGGCCTGCGGACCTCATGACATGTTCCCCAGATGGTCTGATGAGATGACAGGTCATTGTGGCACTGCCAGTCCCCAGTGCTGGGTCTGACCTCTGATATGATCTAGGTGAGAGGGTGTGCTGTTGGTTGTTCTGATGTGTTTGACAAGCTCTCTGGCCTGGTTTTCTCTGTTGTAACTTAGATATTAGGTGACCATGTGACCTTGATTTAATTCAATAAGTTTACAGGTGGAAATTTTATATTACCAAGATAAATTTATCAGTTTCTGCCTTCTGACTGTGCTGTGTAGCTGTAAGTTCTTTTTGTTTTTGTTTTTGGTTTTTTTCATAAGTTTGGCATGTCCAACTTTCAGTGATTATTTATTTATACAGGTGAGTTACCAGGTTATCCTGTGAAAGCTTTTGCACTTAAAATGGAGCAAACTGCCGTTGTATAAGATGGAGTCACTCAGGGCAAGGCACAGCCTAAAAGCTACTCTTTGGTACAGCATGGAGTAACTCTCAGCGGTGTGTAACCCACTCGGTACTGCATGTGAGCCTCATGGGCACTAACATAATGCTTTAATTCTAAGTAATGCTAACAGTGAACATGGGCTGATTTTATTAAGTATGGAATATGACCGCTAACCAGAACATACTTTTGTATTTTGAGTTGCATATAGAGATGGCAACTGAATCTCTGTGCACTTGTGTTGATTTTTCTTTCATTTTGTTTTTTTGAGACAGGGTCTTGCTGTGTAGTTCAAGCTGGTCTTTAACTCACAATGATCCTCTTGCCTCGGCCTCCTGAGTGCTGGGATTAGAGGCACGCGCCACCACCCCAGGCTTGATTTTTCTTTAGTCTCATGTTTTTGAAAATGTGTAAAGGTATTAGTGAGAGTGGCAGAATGATAAAAACTAGAATAGTCACCTAAAGTTATAACTGAATTCAAATAGCTTTAGAATTAAAACCAATACATTGTTCTGAATTGTTTGTAAGAAGAAAATAAATCTTATGTGTATATTTCAGATTAAAAATACTGACAATACAAACTAACTGATGATCTTAAAGTTTTATACTGCGATTAGAAGTAAAAGGCCGGCTATGTTTTTATTTGTCTAATGTTGAGGGTTTTAATGATAGTCACACATGCATTGCATTACAGCTGAAAAGACAAATTTCTAATTTACCATTTTGCTAACTTTTTAAAATATGGTAATTACCTGTGTTTTATTATAGATGTACTGCCATTTGCTGAGCTCTTAAATATCTTAAGTGAGACTTTGAAAAACAAACATTATTAAACTTTGTCAGTTTTCTGCTTCTTTGTCCCTAAAAGGAGTTGTGTTTTTTCCAACTTTTAAATTTGTATAATTAGAGAAGTTGAATTCTTTTCTTTATCCTATTTCTCAGTTGACGAAGGATCAGAGATTGGTGTATTCGGGCAGACTGCTTCCCGATCATCTGCAGCTGAAAGACATTCTCAGAAAAGTAAGCTTTTCTTCCACTTTCTGAAACCAAATACACAGTCAGAATGTGAGAGGAGATGTGTTTCTGAAGTTTTATCCAGCTAGTCCAGTTCTTATTTAAGGTCAACTCTTTTGGGTGGCATTGCAGCTAAAAATAAATTAGGAAGTGAGTGGCTTGATACATTTCTGATTGGTTCAGGTAACAGTTGCATATTTATCTGATGGCTGAATCTGAAATAGGATTATATATTTGTATCCAGATATTTGTTATCTTTTGTAGGAAAACACTATTGACTTTATAACACTGTAAAAGTAGAATGTCCAGGTAGTGGTGAAAGATTGACCAATCTTTCCTCTAAATTTTTCTTCCAAACTTCATGATGTTTTAATACAAATTGCTTGCATTGGGAGTTAATTTCAGGACAGGAAATAGAATGAAGTTGAACTGGTGTTCTAGTTAGCAAGACTTTTGATGTCCGGAGCTAAAATATATTTCAATATAAAACTTTGACAATCAACTCGAATGTTAATTATTTTAATGGCAGCTTTTAGCTCATATTCATTTGTAAAATTTATATTTTCAGGGCTTTTCAGCACTTGGAATGCTGTATTTTGTTTTTGAATATAGAAAACTTGAATAGCTTTATATTTTACCTATAAATTTTGGCTTAACTCTTAATATTGTTCTTGATATTCTGATATAATTTAGAACTGTTTTTAATTCTGTATATTTATGATCATCTGTGGAAAACTGAAAAAAAAATCTTGTTCTAATATATTCCTTCTATGTAGATAGTTGACATTTTAGCTTTGTCAGTATGACTTGTCATTTTAATTATGTGGTTTTATATAGCTAAAGTGTTTAATATGTACCCCTTCAAAAATAGTAGAATTTCTCTCTTTTTACAATAGACTTCAATTTTTTTTAAATTTTGAGCAAAATTGAGTAAGAAGTCCAGAGATTGCTCCTGTGTTCCTTGAGCCCACACGTGCACGGCTTGCCCCACTACCGATGTCTGCACCAGAGTGGCACACGCGCTATGATCGCGAACCTGCACTGCCACGTTATCCCTCCACGTCTGTAGTTTATGTCAGGGCCCACTCTTGGTGGTCGTCATCCCGTGGGTTTTGACAAATGTGTAATGATAAGTCTCCACCATTGTAGTCCTCCTGGGAAGTCCTAAAGGCCCGAAATAGTCCTAAAGACCCCTGTGTTCTGCATGTTTTTTCTCCCATTGTTATATTCTGCTTTCTGTTCTTTGAAAATACAGATGCATTTATTGTTTTATCTCAAGGGCAGCTTGAACCTGCATGCGAATACTTTTTCAAAGGCTTTGCGTGTTAGAAATGAGTTCAGACAAGACGACAAAAATAAAAACTGCTGAAAGAACTGTGGTACCCCTATGTCATACATTTTGGGCAGCATGTTTACATTCTGAATAGAACTTTGAGCTGTTTTTGTACCTTTTTAAAAATTAAGTGCTGCTGTTAACTTTTACCTGCTTAGGTATAAAATGTTTTATAGAGTCAGTAAATGCTATGAGTTACTTGTGATTAGTGTGACCTTTTGGAATTGTGTACGTTTGTGAGTGTGAACATCCTACACTTGGATGCTTTTATTATTCTGTGCTCAGGAGCTAAGAGGACATTGTAAATTAGCAGGTTCAGCCTGCCCTGCTCAGCTTCTCTCCTGCTGTGCTGTCTCTGTGCAACCTTTCCTCAGCATTCTTACCCCATTAACTTCCTTCTCAAAATGCCTAAAGCAGTTGCAGTTGGTGCCTCTGAGCTTTATGTAAAAGACTGCTTTGTATATTTCTCTTGTTGTGCTCTAATCCACTAGTCTGATCTGTTCATGTCATGAACCTCTAAGGATGGTGCTGACCTCTTAACTTTCTTGGATTCACCTAAGAATTAAGCATAATTCTAGGTTCATGGTAGGCAGTTGATAATCAGGTCTTAGTTTCTAGTGGCCTTGCTTCCTTTCTTACCACAGGGCATCTCTTCTTCCTGCCCTCTTTTTTTTATCATTCACTTGTTATTTTTCCTCCTCTCTTTTTTTTTTTTAGTACTGATGCATCATTTTTCTCAAGCCGCCTTTATTCGCTTTTATTTCTCCATCTTCTTCGTTTTATGTTTAAATATAAATATATGCATGATCTCACTGAGCTTAAAGTGCTAACCTTTATCATAATTTAGATTGTTTTCCTTCCACCATGGTTGTAGGTTTGTGAAAACATGGAATGTTTACAGAATGCAGTACACACGTATGCTTTATATTTGTGTATAAATGTATACATAAAAATTTTTTGACTTAAAACAGTAAAAGGCTGTACTTTGCTTAAATTGAGGAAATGAGAGTCCTATGAAGTTACTTGGATTTATTTTATCAATACTGATACTCACTATTCACAGTTTGTGGGCCTACGCTTCAAGGTGACTTTCATAGTTAGGTACTGTGTGTTTTATATTGAAATAATAGATTATATTGACACAACTATACAGCATTGTTTGCTTCACGACTGCTTGATATGCAAAGAAAGGTTAGTTACTGAGTAGTTACTCAGTATTTGGCCCATTTTCCAAGCTTGAAGAGAAAGTATTCAATTCAAAAGGCACCCACGTATTAAAATGGTAAACACAGCTTCGAATAATGACAATTTATTACAAATAAAATGGCTAGTCTAAAAAGGAACTTAAGTTTTGAGTTGAGTATTTCAACTTAGCTACTGGCTTTTTGAATTGTACATTTCCTAGTTCAACCTTTTAAATGTTATCTTCTTTAATTTTAGCAAGATGAATATCATATGGTTCATCTAGTATGTACTTCTCGGACTCCTCCCAGTTCTCCAAAAGCCAGCACCAATAAAGAAAATCATGAAGCGTTGGCATCCAGCAGCAGTTCTGTGAGTTGTTTTAGGAGGACAAAATATTAAAGTTGTCTCATTCTCCTTTTTACATCTAAAAACTAAAGGGAAAGCTGAAAAATTGGAACTTGTGAGTTTTGAGGTTGTTTTGAACAGAAGAAGGGATTCGAATTTTGTTTTACAAATCTAATATACAATGTTATCTTGAAGCCTGTTCACCATGAGTTACAATATTTGGAAAGGCAGGTCAGTAATATAGCCAGTCTCCATAATGTATAATTTATTAATTATTATTAATTATTAATAAATTAATATTATTTATAATTATATAATTTATTCACTCAAATAATCAGAAAACAGCATTATGATATGGATAAATACTGTAGATAGGTCACTGAAGTTTCAGAGATAAGGTATTTAGTAGTGTATTAAGGTATTTAGTAGTGTAGTATGTTTTGTTCAAGATAGATTACATTGTTTAAATTCTAGGTTACTTTAAATGTTCTTGACATAGATTATTTGATCAAAGGTTTTGTGTTTTTAAAAAAAAAAATCACTGGAACTAGGGTAACCATTGTTAATCTCCTGTTGTTATGTTTTGAAAACCTGTATAGCTTGCAGTGTTCTGCTTTGAAATGCTATATTATGTTTGACTCTATTCTGTTTTCTTTCGCTTTTTTCATTCTGTTTTGTCCTATTTTCTTTAAAAAAAAATCACTGGATTACATCCATGTGTTCAACAGCAGGGGAAGAGTTGTTTAATGTACTTGTCTCTTTTGGACTTGGATGTTTATCTCACCTTTCTTAGTTTTCCAACTGCCTAAAATTGGTTTGGAAAGTTTTTATAAGTTGCACTCTTCAATTTAGACATTTTCTATAGGTTTTGAAGACATCGATTCTGATTATTTTATGTTAAATTATTTTTGACCCCATTAAAGTTTTGTATTACGTGATTGGGGGTTTGGGAATGTTGATTAAGAGGCAGCTTACTCTAACTTCTTGGGAAACTAGAGAATTTATATTCTGCTCAGTGTGCTTTTCTTGTCGAGAATGTAGTTAAACTTTGAGGGGACGAGTGGCAGGAGTGATAACTAGTTGAAGTTATCTCCTAGTAGATGTTAGTTAACTGTTTCTTTGCTATATTTAGTCAGTATGGTCTGTATGGTTAAGTATTCTCTACCACCAGCCATAGAAACGTAGCTTACGTTATACTGAAATATGCCTTGCACAATATCCAAGGATTTTTATAGGTTTTCTACATTGGCATAAGAAGAAACAAATATTGGCATTGGCTTGGAATTTTGTGTGTAGCCTTTGTATACAGTTGCATTGCTTCTGTATTTATTAGGCAAGAACCCTGTGACTAAATTGATGTCTCTAGTGATTCTTCAGTGGTAATTTTGTGTCATTACTATGTATATATTTTCCATGGCATAAAAATCTGAAAAGGATCAAAAGAAAGTTAAGTTGAATTTTCCTAATTTTTCATGGCTTAGAAATTTCAGAGGGATTAGAAAATGTGTTTAAGAAAATCTAAGCATGTGTTTTAAAAAATCTCATAAACATTCTGTTACTAAGGTTGGAGATCATTAATTCTAGGGAAATTGGGCTGAGCTGAATAGCTAGAGATTTTTTGTCTACTAATTATGTTATTGAGCATAATGTTGTGATGTTCCTTTTAATAAGAAAGCTTGCCCAAAAAAGCCTTTCCTAGTTTATGTCCTGAAGAATGAGACCCCTAAGTGGGATATTTATTCTGTTCTTTGTGTGAAATAACATCTTAAAGCTGTTGTTAGTTTTATAAGAGACTTGTATACCTAGGACCTTTTCTAGGACAGGGTTTAGGACAGTAGATATGCAAAAAGAGATCCTTTCAGTTGGTAGGCAATACAGGTAAACTACAATTTTATCAAACTGGGGAGGATGTTAAAATAATATTGTATGCAGCTTTTTAAAGTGTGAGAATTGAAATTATATAAAATATAATTATGTTTTAAGTTTACACAAAGCACTCGATAAACTATTTTCTAGCAGCAACAAATTGGGGTGGTCCTCCAGGAATTACATAATTTAAAGTTATTGAATTCATGAAGTATTGACCTCATTTGAGCATCAGGTTAAGGAATTCTGATGGATATCATGTTTATTTTATAAAAAAAATTTGAAATGGCACCTATAAACTATTAGAATTTTAGAATTGAAAGGAGTCTTGAAGATCTAGTTCAATTTCATTTTCTCTAAGAAAGCAGAGACTCTTAGTGGTTAAGTACATCATTATGGTCTTTGTTAACGTCAAAGATAACATCAGAGTCTAGATCTTTTGATTCCCAGTATGTTTATTAGGTTAAGCCAGTGTGTTAGCAATAGCATGTTATGTAGCACCTAGTGCATAAGAGCTGTTTAAATAACTAAGTGAGTAGTAATATTTATTGAGCACTTTCTACTAGGCATGGTGAAAGGAGCTTTGCATGCATTGATTGTATCCACACAATTTAGTGTGCAGTTTATATATATTATTCTGTTATTTAGGTTTGTCTCATTGATAAATGTGATATTATTGTTTAAGCAGTTTTGACTTCCTGATCTTTTAAATCCTATTAAAGTTAAAATAGCTATTATATTGGATATAAAGTCCATATCAGTAAATTTGCAAAATTCAGTTATTTTACAGTGGGATTTCATGAATATATTTTTAGCATGTCTGTAATCTCATGACTGCAATGCATTAAATCTACTTGAAAAAGTAATTACATTTTGTTTGTAGAGTTCAGATCATTCAGGATCAACAACTCCATCGTCTAGCCAAGAAATGTTATCCTTGGCTGCTGGTTCTTCCTCAGAAGGATTGAGGCAGCGCGCCCTTCCCCAAGCACACACCAACCCAGCACAGAGTCATCAGTTTCCATATGTAATGCAAGGGTAGGTGCTGTTATCTTACCTGTGGGTCATGACTAGGGTCCCTAAAAATCTGTTACTTTTGATTTTTATTGTACCTCTTTGCAGTAATTAAAGTGCACTTGAAATTTATTCATGTTTCTGCTTTATGGTTTGAGAACTAGAGGGCTAAAGAGAGCAGCGCTTTTGAAAGCTGGCTGTGCATCTGGATTATCTTCAGAGCATGCGTCTCAGTCTTTAATGTTCCTGCTAATCACTGGGGATCTTGTTAAGATGAAGGTTCTGCTTTAGTAGGTCTGATGGGGCCCAAGATTCTGCATTTCTAACAAATGTGTGGCTGATGCTGATGCTTCTGATGCTTGGACCACACTTTGAATAGCAAGCACTCGTAACCAAAGTCAATTCTCTTTTCCTGACTCAGTCTCACTATAGAGCTACTTAGTACAGTCTTCAGGGAAGCAGATGAGTGAGGGGGCATCTACTTGCAGTCTGTTTTAAAAAGCTCTGCAGACCAGCTGATTTGGAGGAACTGTTGGATTGACTTTGCAAGCCTAAAGCTGAGCAACTATTTAGAGGACAATATGCAACATAGTAACTATTGAAGATTTCCTACCGTCTTATCGCTGTTTTGAGTGATTTTATTCCCTTTAAATTAAATTAAAGAAAAAAAAAGCTTCACAGGTGGTTCTGATCAACAGGTTTAACCAGGTGTATTAGTCGTACCTGACACCAGCAGCTTAAGGGATGAGAGGCTCATTGTGACTCACAGTTTCAGGGGTCCCAGTGCACGCAGGGTCATTTGGCTCCAAGGCAGAAATGGCAAAGTGGAGGACCTAGTAGAGGAAAGCTCTTCAACCCTGGTAACCAGGAAGTAGAGCGAGAAGGGAGGAGTCCTGCACATCCATGCCCCCAGTGGCTACATTCAAGCGGGCCCCACCTCCAAACAGGCGACTTTGGGGGACATTTTAGATTACAACCATAACACTAAACAGCTAGGTGAGAGTAAAGCCATGTTGGCATCCAAGGATGTGGCACCGTTGCTGTATATCCAGGATCTCTTGTACTGAGAGTTTCTGTGGAAGGGGTTTCTTGGGAAGTTTGCTGTGGTTGCCTTCTGCTCAGCAGTGACCTCAGGCCTCTTGAATTAGGCAGTTGTCTGGGAAGTGCAGCCAACAGCTACGCTACACCATTCAGACAGTCCGCAGAACATGGTCTTGGCGAATGTGGTTTGGGCCTGGATTGTGCCTGAAAGCAAGAGCACCTTAGGGAGCACTTTTTCCCAGTCTTTGAAGTAAAAATAGAAGTAACAGGCAGTGGGACTTTGTCTGCATTGCGCATCTAGCTGGGTGACTGTGTGGATCAGGGTCCAGGTCTGAGATGGCAACCTGGAGATGAGGGAAGGGCGAGGACCCTAGGGTGGCGATGTCCTGCAGGGGCCGGGGAGTAGCTGCAGACTGCTGTGCTAAAGAGGAGAGTGTTAGCACTCAGGTAATTTTACTTAGCACTTTCATCCAAATTCATGTCTTAGTATAGAACACCAAAGCTGAACATGTAGAAAAATATCTTGGATTTGAAGCCTTTCCTGCCAAAATGAGTATTTAGATGGTGCTGGCTGTAGGTTTCATAAAGCATGTTTGAAACAGTTTAGTTATTTGTAAAAAAAAAAGCCATGTTCTCAGAGTTTATTTACTTCATAGAACAGTAACTTAAAATACTGTTTTATGACAGTGATCTTTTCCTTTCTTTCTTGGGGAGCAGACAGTTCAGTTTCTCTCAGTTTATACAGAGTGATTTCACTTATTTTATTTGGGGTTGCGATGGAAGGTGGGAGTATTACAGATAAGCCTAGGAAGATGTACATGGTGGGTGTCTCTGGATGAGATTTTCAGATCTTTCTCATACTCACAGTGATTGCATTTGTAATAAAAAATAACTCTTGTAAGATTTCAGATCTTTAGACTAAGACTATAGATATTGTGAGAAACTTAAGTTGCCAAGGAAATCAATAAACATGAGAGACATTCAGCTCTTGCAGGTATATTGAGTGGATTAGAAAAACCCGAAATAGTGTTTTTGCTAACAGCGAGTGTTAAAATGATGAGCGACAAAACTCATCAAAGACATTCGAGGTTCATTTAGGGACTCTTTTACTGTATGAATAATATTTAGTGTCTAATGAGTGTCGCTTAGCGATCGCACAGGTTCTAGAGTCGGCCTGCCTGGGTCATTCGCTTGGGCAAGTCTCTTTCCTACTATACTTCAGTTTGCTCATTATAGTAGTACTTGTCTTGCAGGATTTCAGGGTGAATGCAAAGAATATATGTAAAGTGCCACCTAGCCATGTGTTAGTGATTACTTATACATTCATTCTTCTAAGTGAATGTTGTGTCTTCACTCAGCAAACGATGTGTAGGCATTTGGGTGCTTTGTACACTGAGGCTTTCAAAGGAATGAATGTCTGTATGAGGTACTGGAAAATATGAATAGTTTTGGAGAATGTGCTTTTTATGATTCACAAAGCAGTTGGTGAGAAATTTTAATAAATAGGCTGTTTAGCTTAACAGTGAATATGTTTTAACTTAGTCTCACTTGTCATTTTTACTAGTGAAGCCTTTCTATCTGTCTTTAGGTAAATTCTACTTAACATAGTCTTAGTCATAAAGGTGCCTGAGCAGTAATTTAATGACCTTGAAACACTCTCCATTGAAAAAGCTCTACTTTCCTTTTTCAAACTTTAATACAGCTTATACTTAACGAATCTCTACGGGGAAACATGAGCAGAAAAAAGCAAAGCAGGGCTTACACGTCCCCACACGGGCTGTTCACTTTCAGAGTCACGCTGATGAAATCCCAGCTGTTTTTGGACTCTTTCTGTTTGTCATTGCATTTATTTATCTGAGTTCTAAAAGTTGCTGCTTAATTTATAAATATCCAGTTTTTTTTTTTTTTTTTTTTTTTTTTTGGTATCAGGAATTGAACCCAGGGCCTCGTGCTTGCCAGGCAGGCAATGTGTTACTGAGTTACATCCCCAGCTCTTCCAGTTTTATGTACTCGGTTTTTTTCCTTGAAAGTGTCAGCTTTGTTTTATAATAAATCTGAAAACTACATAGTGCACCCATCTATCATATTTGATTTTTTAAAAAGTAAGTATTACTTATAACCCACCAACTTAGAAATAACTCTTACATTTTCTCTGATAGTACTGTGGATTAAACCCAGGACCCAGGTACTCACTCATGCTAGACAAGTGTTCACCACTCAGCTGCATCTCTTTTTATTTACTCAGGCCCTTTTTATTTACTTATTATTATTATTATTTTTTAAATGAGACAGGGTCTTGCTAAATTGCCTGGGCTGTCCTCAATCTCAGAATCCTCCTGCTTCATCCTCTCACCTTACCCTGAGTAGCCGGGATTATAGATAGGCTTGTGCCACCGTATCCAGCCTTACTAACATTTTCCTAAATGCTCCAAGACTCAGGTAACTTGCAGTGCTGGCCTCAGGGAGGAGGACATGAAACCTGAGAAATGTGTGCCTGACCTGTTAAAACTTCGCCCAGAACTGACAAACTTAGTTTTTTGCTCCTTTTCACCAGAACTAGCTGGCTGCAGGTAGACTGGAAAATGTCGTCACCAGCCACCTGGACACGCGTCAAGCTGATCCTTGTTGCAGGGAGATGTGGGCCTTCTGTGGGCAGAGAGAGGCAGTGAGGAGCAGGCAGTCAGTGTCTCTTTATCAGAGATGTCCCACGCACTTTGATATGTATGCTTTTTCAGTAGAAACATTATTGTTTTAGTTCTGTTTTATAAACCCTTTTTAAAAAACAAAACATAGCTTGGACATATTTTCAGACCAAATATAAATCCATAGCCTTTAAAATTTGTACACTTTTCTTTGTTCACTCTTCTGTTGGTCGTGTAGTAGGAGGTTTCACTGTGTAGTGACCTCACGGTGTCAGCGACATGTGACAGCACACAGTACTTTTGTTGCTCACCATTCTGTCAGCCACTCAGGACAGCTCTACTTCAGGCTGTAGGTCAGGTCAGGGCTGTTTCCTGTTTCTCCTCTGAGGATCAGTGAGAGGCCATGTTCTCCTTGTGGTAAAACGCAGAAACACAAGGGGGGAGGCTAACCCTCGTGCTGTCGCATTTACTGACGTTCTTTGGCCAAGCCAAGTTCTGCAGTCACAACTGCATTGGGGTGGGAGGTACTGCAAAAGTACATGCAGGCCTGTGCTGGGAAATGCTTAACAGCTGGCTTTTCGAGGGAAAAGATGAAGTTGTTGCTTTCTGTGGTATAAATGTTCCCACCGTAGCCAACTTCAAGACGCGAAGGTTGGCTCCCACAGTGCTTGAGCTTGCAGCAGTTAGCTGTCATGAGCCAGTGTGTGCCAGTGCCTGCCGGCTTTGCCACCAGATGACAAGGGGGTGTGTGGCGAATGATCCTGTGGTAGAGGAGTACTGAGATGGTCTGCCAGCCTAAATCTTTGTGTGAGTTTTTCCTCCCCCAACCTCACTGTAATCAACAGTGTCACATGTGTTTACCCAGTAACAATTATTATCTTAGGACAGATGATGAGAAAGCAGTTCCCAAGTCAGAGTACTTAGGACTTTTTGGGACACTTTAGACTTGTAAACTTATAGTAAAGAACAGTAGTAACAGTTTACTCTGCCAATAGTCATTGCCAAAGGACTTGTGTCTATATGTATGCTTTACTTGCCAGCGTGATACATTAGAATATCCTCCTTCCAGCTAGAAACATGGTCAAGGGGTATTTCTTTCTTTGTTCTGTGAATTACTGGTTATTATGTTAGTGTATTTAAAGGTTTGTGAGTGCTTTGTATAAAAGCACAGAGTCTGGTCAGAAACAGGAGAATAAGCAGGCTGTTTCTTGTTTTTAGCTGTTTCCTAAGAGAACATGCAGGCATGGTGCCTTTTATAACATGAACAGAAGAGTACACAAGGGTTTCTTTACTGTGTCTCCTCACTGTCCAACTGCAGTCCTCAGAGGCAGCCATTTTTAGCTGTTTCTCCTGTAGTATTCCAAGGGCAAAATGTGCCTACACATGTGTGGGAGTGTTGTGTGTGTGTGTGTGTGTGTATTTTAACAAAATAACAGCACAGTTTTAGCCATAGTAGATTATATCTTACGGTTTTAGTAATCATACGGATTGTCCTGTATTTTTTTTGATACTGTGGATGGAACCCAGGGTTTTGTGCATGCTAGGCAAGTGGTCCACTATTGAGTTACTTCTTCAGTCCTTTGTAAAGAAAAAAAAAAATTTTTTTTTTTTTTGTGGCACCAGGGATTGAACTCACGACCTCGCACTTGCCAGGCAGGCGCTTAGGCCACCGAGCCAAATCCCCAGCCCTTGTCTTTTTTAGACAGGGTCTCACTATGCCGTTCAGGCTGGCCTTGACCTCACTTTGTAGCCCAGGCTGGTCTCAAACTTGCATCGATCCTCCTGTCTCAGCCTCCTGAGTGCTGGGATTACAGGTGTGAGCCACCACGCCCGGAAAAATATTTTTTGTGTGTGTGATAGAATCTTACTGTGTTGCCCAGACAAGTCTCAAATTTGTGATCCGGCTACCTCAGCCTTCTCAGCAGCAGGAATTGTAGGCATGTATCACCATGCTTAATTTTTTTTTTAATTTAGGTTTTTAAATTGCATAACACATTGTTATAGTACCAGGGCCAAAACATGTGTTCAGATGCCCATTTTCATTTTACTTCTTCCCCAATTCTCTCACTCACTAGCATGTTTTGTTGTTATTGTTTTATTATATTCATTGTTTTTTAGTTTTATCTTTCCATTGTTTTTTTGTGGAAAATTTAAGAAAGTGTATGTTTGTATACATCTGGGCATTCACATATGTATGCACACAAACATGTAAGTAAATCCTCATTACTACATAATGGGTAACACATTGTTCCTATTCTGCTGCATCTTGCTTTTTAACAAAATATACTTTAAATATTCAGTAAGACATTCCAAAAAGGGATGGACAGAGTCATTTTTTACAGCTGCATGTTAATTCACTGGGTGCATAAACCATAACATCTAATCTCCTGTTGACAAATACTTGGATTATTTCCTGTCCTTTTCATAATTAGGGCCAGGATGGATAGCTTCGTGTGTATGTCCTTTCATGTTTTCATCACATTTTTATTACTTTATATTCAGGATAGATTGCTGGAAGAAGGAATGTGTCAAAGTAGATAGGTTAGAGAGTATATTCCTTCAGAGAGGAATAAAAACAGGCAGGTTCAACATGGGGTAAGTGCAATGATAAGGCTCTCAGCGTTTTAATTAATGATCTGTTGTATCTGTCTCTAGTTCTCCCTGTAATAGGAGGAAGGGGAAGGGCGAGTAGGTTTCCTGAGTGATTCTTTAGAGGGATAATTGTGCACAAAGGGCAGAGATACGAAGATTTTTCTGTATTTCATATTTCTATAAGCTAATTTTCACAAGCAAAATTACTTGGACAGTCAGCCGGGCATAAGAGAATGTTTTTTACAGTTCTTTATTTGTAAAATTGTTTTTTTAAAGGCTTGTCCCAGTTTTTACTGCCACTAGCAGTGAAAGACTTGAATTTTACTTGTACCCTTTGCCAATACTATATTTTCATTTAGTCTTTTGTAATGTGGCAAATGATGAAAAGCTGAATTTGCTTTAATTTGCATTTGATATCCTACTTATTGTTTCTGTTTTATAAACTTTTTTTTTCTTTTTTTTTGGTACTGGGAATTGAACTCAGGACCTTGCACTTGCTAGGCAGGTGCTGTGCCGCTGAGCTATATCCCTGGCCCATTAGCTCTTTATATAGAAAAGGTATTAATGACTATTGCAGTTTTTTCTAAGCACTGTTTCTAAATTTTGTAACTTTACTTCCTTTTTTTTTTTTTTTATGTTGGGAATGGAACCCAGACCTTTCCATGATAGCCAGGTGTTCTCTCACCGAGCTATACTCCCAGCCTCTTGTCTCTAAATTTTGATATCAAATATGTTGATTGCATTTTTCTGCTTTCTTCTATTGCTTATAAATTAGGAAAATTCTCCCTCCAGAGTCTCTTGGTGAGCTCTCACTTCACAAGCACTTCTAAATTGCTACTGTGTGCATATGTGAACAATTTTCAGGGCATAAAATTGCAGTTCATGAATTTATTCAATCTAAATAGACCAAACTAGTATCATTCCAAGATAAAATTCCAGTAATAATAAGAAAAATTACTAGCAAATGCATAAATTCTGCAGTTACCCGTGTGTAACCCGTAGCTGGGTCGGTGTCCATGAGTCCTCCAGATCTTGCCGTGGTACACTCTGAAGTCGTGTTCTGAGTTAGGGGCTGGGAGGGAAAAAAATCACACCAGCTAACAATTCCTGAACACAGAGTAACAACTCCCTGAGGAAGAGTCTATCATTAGCCCCATTTTAGAGATGGGGAAAAAGAGGCATTAGGAATACAATGTGATCTTCCACAAGTTTTACTGAATTAATAGAATTTCAGCCTACTTTGAAAATATATGCATAAAAATGTTTTGCTATTTAGTTTTTGTAATTTTTTTATTTTACAACTAACTAGTGCCTATATTTTTAATGGTATTTTATTACTAATACTGCATAAAATATCACTAGCTAGTTCTCTTGTTCCTTAAAATATTTGGTCATGAAGTTTATGTTGGAGCTTTGGTTCATAAAAATTATTTAAAGTGAAGATAGTTTTGGCTTTCTGTGCTGAAACGAGAAGATGACAAATGTTTGAGCTTGCCACACGTTTTGTGGGTGACTTGGATTTAGGGTCTACTTATGTAAGACGTTCTGTTTTATTTGAAAAAAGTTGAGTATTTGTCTTTCCCGTAAGATTTAAAAAACATTTTGTGAATGACCAAGTTGTACTTCAGAAATAAAAAGCTAGGTACATGATTCCAGCTTCTCAAGCATTAACAGACTTCATCTCCTTCCCTCTTTCCTGCAGGAACGTGGAGCACCAGCTTCCCGGGCAGGCCGCGGCGCCCGTGCCCGCGTACCCGGCACTCAGCCCCCTGCAGATGCTGTGGTGGCAGCAGGTGTACGCCCACCAGTATTACCTGCAGTAGTGAGTTCCACTAAACCCGGGCTTTGCCTCCTCACTCTGGGATTGACTTTCTTTTCAGTTTCAGCTCCGATAACTTGATTTGGGATTTCATTTGTTGATAGTTACTTAAAATTATTATGAGAAAGAATTCGCAAACATCTCAGCGGCTAACAGAATTTTAAACTATTAGGCTGAAGGCGGAAGGCTTCACCTCCATTTCGTGTCAGTTAAACCTGCTCCTTGCTCCTCCCTCTCATCTCTCATGGCGTTGAGCAGTATTCAGATGCTTTCTGTACTCACTGCATTTTATAAATTGAAGGGAAGGTGGAGTGTTTCACTGGAAGGCAGCGCATCTGCACAGGGAGATAGAAGTCACCTGAGACAGGGAGTAGACAGGGTCGCGTCCAAGAGGCCGTACCTTGTATAGGGCAGGTGTGCAGCGTGCTTCCTGCATCAGCCTCAGTGCTGAGTGGGCCGCCCAGCCGTGAGCTCCCCAACTCCCTGGCTTCTGTTCTTGAATGTCTCCCTCTCTTCGTCTGTGATTCTGTTTCCCGCTCATCCTTTTTCCTCATGAGGCCTTTTTTGTCTTTTGATAGCCCATCTTCCGTACTCTTGAAGAGTTAGCATTTCTCACTCAGTGTGACAGATGTTTGTGTGCTTATCGTGTGCCCGTGGCATATGTGGTCAGCAGGAAGAAGACAGGACTTGGTCCTGGGCCAGTCCGCTTGCGTTTCTGTCTTCCATGGCCTTAGTTGCTGCTCCATGTGGCTCATTCCCTGTTCTTTACTTCTTGAGCTTCATCTGTGTCCCTGCTGAGTTGTGGAAGTTTCCATATGGAAATTAGCCGTTACCTCAAATTCAGTGTTTGAAATTTGGCTCAGTTTTCTGAAGCACTGTCTCTGTTCTTAATTCTCATGTAAGCTTGACCTTAAGTAGCCTGGCTTCTGGCTTTGCTCTGGGAGTCCAGCAACTCCTCAAGATGAGATACGGAGTTTCTCCTCTGAATTCTACTTCCAGAATTTTACCCAGACCGTTTCTCATTTTGAATCTAACTTTAATAGCTCTTTCTCTTTGTAGGCTCTTTGTAGTATTTCTCATCCTACTACCAGGTTAGCTCTCTTAACACATAATTGGACATCTGCTGGCTCCCTTGCCCACAGTGTGAAGTCTGTGTCCTTGCCTTTTTTGCAGTCCTTCCCCATGAGTGTAACCTGCATTGTGAACCTCATAGCCTAATGCTGTCCCTTACAAACCCTTGGCTCCGGTAGGCTGTTTGTACCTTATAGGTTGCCATAGTAACTGCCATCATTTGTGTGACTTAGTGCTCAGTTCTGGGTGGATGCTTTATACCTTTTGTCTCATTTGTAAACCTTTTAAGAACTATATGAGATAAATGAAGCTTATTGTAGCTTGCCCCTAAGTCATATACTGTTATGCACGGCATTCAACCTTTGAGCCTTAGCTACTCAGCTTTAAAATACTAACTCACCTGTGTGTCAGAGTATCCATACAGTGGAAAGTGTTTCAGAAACCAAAAATGCCAGTAGGGATACAAGATATTAACACACTGACCTAATAAATAGGCATTTGTAGCCTGGGAAGCACTTAGTTAATTTTCATTCGCTATCTTGATTCTCAATCATTTATTGTAGAAAAACATAAACATATAACAAAATAGAATAGTAAAAAATAAATAAATAAATAAAAGATCCCTGTGCTCACATCACGTAGCTGGAGCATTTATCGA
>RJWT010002176.1:32053-42508 GCA_004365215.1 Cuniculus paca
CTGGGGTTGAGGGATTGTTGTCTAAGATGTGTTTAGTGTTTTCAAATACTAGCACAAATCATTTGTCAGCAACAATAGATAGAGGGGATAATTACTTATTTTTATAATGCAAACTTTCAAAACACTTGGGTCTGAGGGAGAGTCGGGGGCTTGAAGATATTCACCCCATGTAGAATAGCGAAGGGGCGGTGAGCAGCCGAAGCTCTGGACACACTCACCACGCGCTGCCTGGCGGGAAGGGTGGGGAGGCCGCGCCCTGCCCGCCGCCCTCTGCCGAGCTCGGCTCTCTGGGAATGGGTGCGTGCTCAGAAACATGGTGCGGGAGTTGGGACTTTTCGCTTTAGATTCATGAAAAGCACCAGACTCCCTCAGGAAGTGGTAACAAATACAATGCGGTGAAGTTTTTCTTTTTCCTTTGGCGACAATTGCAGTCAAGCCGCAGTCTCCGCACAGGCCACGCCGGGTGCTAGCGCAGCCCAGCCTCCCGCTTCGCAGCCTTTAAATCTGGCGCGTGTTCCCGGAGAGGAGCCCCCGCCGGCGCCAAACCTGGACAACCCAGCCGTGAACGTGAACGTGAACGAGAACGTTCCTGTGAACGCCCAGGGCCGGCCCGTGCTCAACGAGGACGACTTCAACCGCGACTGGCTGGACTGGGTGTACACGTTCTCCCGGGCCGCCGTCCTCCTCAGCATCGTGTACTTCTACTCCTCCTTCAGCCGCTTCGTCATGGTGATGGGAGCCATGCTGCTGGTGTACTTGTGAGTGAGGTTGGCTTGCTGCTCGCGGTCTCCTTCAGCCCGGCTCGGACTCCCGCCCGGCCTGGAGTGAGCGCTTGGGGAGCGCCGTGGGCGCGGTTCTGATTCCGCAAGCCACGCGGGCAGTGTTGAAGAAGAGTGTTTATCAGAATTACGTAGAAGCAGAGTTTTTGTTTAGTGTGTTTTATAAAGATCATTAATTCAATGAGACGTGTTTTTTCAGTTATTTAGAACTTGAAGAAATAGTCAATGTACTTCTTTATAAGAATGTTCTTTTTAATGATAGTTACCATTAGTAATTAGGTTATACAGATACAAGTTGTACTTTTTTATAAGACTGATTTTTCTCTTGCCTTACCTTCTTTCCAGGGGACAAAAGTGGTGTGTGTTTTAGTTTGAAAAAAAAAAAAAAATCTTGTGACTCCTGATGTGTCTTAATAGGTAACATAGAGCCAGTTAAGTCCATGATAGACTTAAATTTGAATTGACTTTTGTTTTCCTGTCACTGCTTTGAGGAAGGTGGTTTGTTTTTCTCTTCTAGGACACTAATGTTTTATAATATTAGAATGAAAAAATGGCAATTTGTCTTCTTTTCCTAAACAGACATCAAGCTGGATGGTTTCCCTTTAGGCAAGAAGGGCAGCAGCGGGCTCCCAACAATATAGAAATGAACCATGACGGGCAACATGCAAACAATGCAGAACTTGAAGAATTGGTATGTTATTGAATGTTTTGTAGATGTCAGAAGGTTAAGACTTTTTTCCTTAGCACCGTATGGGACTAGCATGCTAAAAAGAGTATTGGCTTGTTGGTAAGCATTTATGGAATGGCATGTGAAGAAGAGCTAACGTAGCGATTGTGGTGGTTTCAACTGGGAGAACCTAGACTATACCACTGAATATTACAGTGTTAAGTGGGGAAGGGTTAACATTCTTTCTTAAAACAGCCAAGAAAGAAAATTATGCACATGGTGAGAGATTATTGTATTACATTAGCAGATTTCACATTTAAACTTGAACATCCAGATACCAGTTTCGGATTTCACAAAGATTTGTCATGACAGTGTATCTGTCACTCACTAGTTGCTCTGATCCCTTCTTTTCACAAAGAAGAACTGAGCTCTGTCTTTCTCCGCTGTGAGTTGGTGGTGTTGGCGGTGCGGCTCGCTCAGGAGTGTGCTTCTTGTTTTGTTTGAAAGGAACGCATTATGGACGATGGGCTTGAAGATGAGAGTGGAGAAGACACAGGAGAAGACACCAGTGCTGCTCAGAGGCCGGGACTGATGGCTTCGGCTTGGTCTTTTGTCACCACCTTCTTTACTTCTCTAATACCAGAGGGACCTCCCCCGGTTGCCAATTAGACCTAAAAACTGTGCCAGCTGTAAAGAGGCTCTGATTTTAGGAAAGTGGTTTAAATAACAGTGCAATTTCAAAAAAAAATTTATAACTTTCTTTTGATCATGATGTACAGAGGTGTCCTATTCTTTAAGCTTCTCATGTGTATGAGTGTTTTAAGCACAAATGGACTACTAAATGTGTGATTTTTCTTTTTTAAGATCCTAACAGAACATAGCATAACAGCATTGGTCTTCCAGGTTATATTCATTTCAGTTATGTAAAAGATATCAAGACAGACCTATCTGTGCGTGTCTTATTTCTTTAAAGAGCTGCTTCACCTATAAATATCTATAGCTAGTAACCCTGCCCTTTAATGTGTAATTTCAATAAATATATCTATTTTCTGTGAATTATCCTGTAAGTTTTAAACAGAATGACCTCATAGTTTTTAATAAAGAATATTATTTACCTAAAATATGCTAGTAGCATCTTGCCCAGCCATAAAGCAATAAACTTCTCAATAATCTTAATTTTGACAATTGAATAAATGGTGAATACTTTCATTTTAAAGGTGTATATCCCATCAGTTGGAATTAATATCTTAACAGAAAAAATGGCAGCTCTTCAGTGGAATTAACAGTGACACAAAATGTTTGATACAGGTGGTACTTTTATAAAATATGCTGAAAATTGCTCCCTGTAATTTTTTAAATAAAAAAATCAGTTATGAATTATGGTAAACGGTCTTATGGGATATTTGCTCAAACTCTTCAATAATAGCACCTGTCTACATGCAAAAATCTGTGTAAGTTTCAGTCTTTTTGTTTGTTTGTTTTGTTTTTGAGACAGGGTCTCAGCTGTGTAGTTCAGGTTAGCCTTGGACTCACTGTGTAGCCCAGGCTGGCCTTCAACTTGTGGTGATCCTCCTACCTCAGCCTCCTCAGTGCTGGGATTATAGGCATGTGCCACCATGACTGGCCTCAAGTCTCTGGTCTTCAAGGTCATTTTCTCCTCCTTACCTCCCTGGTGGTATCCCTTCGTTTATAGGACTGTCCACGTCAGAGTTTTAGGGTGAAAGCTCTGGGTCCTGGCAGGCTGGGTGATCATGGTGGTGGTGGTGGTGGTGGTGGTGTCCAAAGACCAGGCTGGGCCACCTGCCCCAGAACTCCAGTCAGGGCTAAAGGACAGGAAGGGGGCTTTAATCAGTGTGGCCACACTAGGAAGAATGGTTAAAGGCATTTGAGACCTGTTTGGAGGAATTGCAGAAGTTTTGGTTTTGTAAGAACAGAAGAAAAGCGAAGGCTGGGGTTTGCATAGCTGATCAGGCTGGGTAACTCAGGACTGGTCCTGTGAGGTTCTGCAACAGCCGTCATTGCTTGAGTGGACAGTTTGTTCCCATCACGGGGCAATTGTTCCCACTTCAGGGAGGTTTTGCTTCTGTGGAGCTCCTCTGTTCTGGGGCTCACCATTGCTTAGAGTAGTTCCAGTCCCTTGTGGTAAAGGTATCTGTGATCACACTGCCATTCCTGGAATTAAAGGTGCCTAGGAGAGTTGCTCAGAAGGGAAAGTTAGAGACACCAGGAATCTGAGAAGGACAGTACAGAGCGGGAGGTCAGTGACTGGGCCTTCTTTAGTCTACAGCCTTGGGGTAGTCTACTGGAAAACCCCAAGAAAAGCCAATCTGGTATCTCAAAAGGAGCACAATTCATAAGGGGTAGCTAACTAGGTAAACAAAGGGGGACAGTGGGGTTCTACGTCACATGAAGTGTATTATACAATTATTAATGCACTGGCATTAATCACACTGGAATGTGTGATTAGATAGAACAGAACAGAAGATGACAACATTCATGAGTTTTTCTCTTAGTTGTTTACTTAGAATGATACAGGTGACATTTTGCCATCACTAATTGACCCTTTGAAGGGAAAAATTAAGTTTCTGTTAAGTGTCCATTAAGACATCTTGTCTGAGTAAGCAAACCATGGAAATACAAATATGAAACACAGATGAGGACTTATATAATATTATGTGAGAATCTACCTTTAGGCACAATCCCTAAAAGAAAGTCTCACATTCAATCCAGTGGAAACAAATTGGGGTCTGGAAAAAAAGAAAAAGCACTTTAGTAAGAAACAGGTAATAAAATGGGGAGAAAAGTTCAGTAGCATATAGAAGTTAAAATTAGGAAATTGGTGAAATATACACTGTTTTTGAGGCTACAGGGGGATATAAAATAGTATAGTCTTTGCAGCAAGTACCAGATGTTCCCAATGTATACAGAATCATTCCGTGTCACCCTATGGTCCTTAGACTGAAGGCTGATTAATGTGCTTCACAAAGTCCGGAAAGGTCTGGCCCTGCCTCCAGTAGCTCTGAGCTCTCTCCTGCTCTCCATGTAGCAAAGTTGATCTTCCACTTCCAGCAATCTTTCCAGCATGAGGACTATTTATTTATCTATTCATTTTCTTGAGGACTTTCTACATTGCTGCTCAGAACAGAGACCCTTCCCTCTTTGTCTCAATACTAATCATTCAGCAGATCTCAGCATAATTGCCAGTTTTTTGTCTTAGGGAAGTTTTCCCCTAGAAGCTTCATTTACTTCTTTGTATGTAATACCCCTGCATTTTACATTTGTCTCTTTATTTGTTCATCCACAACATATAAGCACTTTGACTTTAAGGAACATACGTTGCCTCATTGTTCCATTTTCAGTTCTAGATGAGTATCTGGGATTTAACTCAGTCCTGGATGAGCGCATACACTTTCCACCAGCAGGGGTTCCAGAGGAGGTCACGCGTGTGTGGGAGTTAGCTTGCTGGGTGTTCATTTCCGGCTGTAGCTGGGAGAAACAGGAACTGGCAGGCCTTCAACAGAGTGAGGACCTCTGAACCTGGTTGGGTCCATGGTGGGGGATGGCTTGTCTCAGGGCTGGTGCAGTCATTGTATCCAGGTAGAGTCTCGATTTTGATCTTTGAGGCAAATAACCTGTCAAAGCTGACAGAAATGGTCCATGGGTCAGTTCCTACCTAAGGCAGGGCTGGGGTGGGAAGAAGAGTGTGGAGAAAATTACGCATTGATCAGAGGTAATTACGAACTAGAGGGGAAGTGGAGCTGTGGTGTTCGCACAGAGGGGTGCTGTTTTGAGGGACAGCACTCCAGAGGAAATGAGCAGATCCCTGCTTCCCACCCACAGGCTTATGCTCCTGGCCCTTTTTAAATTCGAGACACGGTCTCATTAAGTCTTTTAAATTGACGAGGCTGGACTGGAACCTGCAATCCTCCTGCATCAGCCTCCCACAGTGCCACATCTCTGACTTGAAATTAGATTCTTCCATTAGAGAAAAGCCCACGTTTGGAGATTCTGTTGTACAGTCCTGTGGCAGTTTCTGATTTACGCATCAACTTTCTGTAATCCATTGTAGACCCCACGGCCTGCTGTATCTGGAATGGTGGTGCTGGATCTGCAAACCTGGGCCAGGCTCCTGCATGTCCTGTTCTCAGCTATCTCGTTGTCTGGGAGGCCCAAAGTGGCCAGCAGCCTCATCTCCACAGGTGGCAGTGCCAGCACTGCATGCTTGAACTGCAACCCGAGTACGGAACAGGCACCTGCTGCGTGGTGGGCGCAGAGCGTGTGCATCTATCTCTGTCTCGTGAGGGAGGCTTCGGGTCTCCCAACAGAAACATGTCAGGCATTTAAACCAAACATTTAAGACTGGAGAGAAGCCAGTGAGAACGCTTCTTGAATGCAGGTGCTATGGGGCACTGCAAGCCTGTTAGTAAAAGGTACTGTGGAGTTTGCAAAAAGCTTTTCCTTGTGAAGGGAAAACAGTAATCGCTCAGGGTCCCTATTTCAGAGCCCAGGCTGCTTTGCTGGCTAGGACTTTTGGCGATGGGGAAGATTTGCCAGGCACAGTGAGGCCTTGGCCTGCAAGGCAGCAGGTCTGTCCATCCAGAGCGAGCTCTGGAAATCACAGCTGAGCCCACTGTGTGCTCGGGCACACCCAGGAGGTCCCAGTCCTGGGGACCAGTTTCATGAGTCGTCTTGTTCACACTCACTTCCTGATCCTACTGCTAAGTTCTGACTTCCTCCAGCTGAGGAAATGAACTCTTGTTCTGCTTTCCAAATCGAACACACTCTGCTCAGATGGGGCACGAACTCCCCTCCCCCACAGTGTCCCATACCCACAGGAGGGGCAAGTGTAGTCCCTTACATAAGTCCCCACCCCTCACGGAGGGCGCAGGAGAGCCATCCTATCCAGTTAAAGGACGGTGAAAATGATCAACGCACATGATTGCAAACCCTTGCTGCTGTTGGAACACTGCCGTGTGCAAAGGGCTGTCCTACAGTTGAAAAAGTTTTGAAAGACAACTCATGGAAGCCACCACTGTCACTTCCAGTTTCCAGATGACACCAAGATTAAACTGAAGTGACACAGCTGGGTCCTCACAACTGGATTTGAGCCCTTGGTTCTACTCCAGACCTGGAACTCTATCTGATTACACAGCTCAAGGAGGGGAGACTTTGGCTTGGAGCAAAGGGTGGTGAGCTTATTTTGCATCAACCTTTCTGCTGAGAAAACTGGAAAGGCCAGAAGTAAGGCATCTATATCTAGTAGGGCATCTGAGGGCCATGAAGAAAGCAAGGACCTGTATTCCATTGAACAGAAATCTACATTTGTTACTGGCTTTTCTCCTCCAACCACTTTGCCATTTCAAGTGCAGTGGCTGAGAACCTAAGCAGAAGTTTTAAAAGACTCTTCGGGAACAAATATTGAGCTCAAAATCCAGTTGTTTTGAGATCCTTGCATTGTTTTGAAAATGGTAAAGGCAGTAATTTATATGAGAAATTAATGAAGTAGGGGTGCATGCTTCAATTTCTATGGCATTTTGTAGCAATGAAAATTGATGAGTTAATAGGGGAAGGCAAAAAAGAATCCAAAAGAAGGCAAGAGAGGAGAAAAAGGAATATAGGGCAGAAGAAAGCGAACAAGAAACAAACAGAAGGCTGAACTTGTTTTTTAAACATAGAACAATAAACACTTTTATTACCTTCATTGAAGGTAATCTGCTCTGCTGTTGCTTTCTCTCTCTACTTCCTGGCTTCCGTGAGGTGAGCAGCTCTCCCCACTGGGCCGTAATGGTTCTGCCTTGGAGCAGGCCAATCATCAGCTAAATCCATGAGCCCAATAAACCTTTCCCCCGGTAAGTTGTTGATGTCAGGTGCTTTGTCCCAGTAACAGAGAGAGAGAACAGGAGGAGTATACTATTCAAAAGGATGAGAAGTATATTTGCTTTTTCCATTATTTAGAGAATATTAGTTTCTGTAATCAAACCCATGTAGATAAGACCTTACATATTTAATGCAGTGCATTACCCCTGCACAAATGGAAAATAAGTTTAACATTTCTAGAGCAATATGGCTGTTAACTGGTGAATTGGGATACTTTTTCCAAAGTTGACAACACAGCTAATCATATATATATATCTCGCTAATAGCAGTAGTCAGATTTCCAGGTTCTGCAGTCATCTAAACAAAATTATAGAGACATTTGGCACACTATTAAAAGAAAAGGAAAGAAAAGGGAAAGAAAAAAAAAGCCCCCTAGAAAACAGTAAATTCCGTTACTGTTGTGGTACCTGGCACTATTTTTTAAATTAGTTTCTCAATCAACGTCTAGAAGGAAAACATTCTAGAGTCATGTCATTAAAAACAGCTCGGATAAAGCACAGTCAACACTGCATATCATCAATCAGGTGCAATTTATTTCATGCTTGCAGAGATACGATGTAGTACTGGGCTGCATCTATAATACTAGCGGGCAAATAAACGCTGACTTTCCGGAGGGGGCTATGGATCGCTAATAAATGTCATTAATGATAGCTCACACTTACCAAATGCAGGTATTTGTTTAATCTTCACATCATTATGACCATTTTGTTTCACAGAGGAAAACCCAACAGCCGTCAGAGAAATGTTCATAGCAAGGTAGTGGGGTGCAGGGTCCCTGCACCTGATCGTGCGGGGGCTCCCAGGTTTTCTAGTTTGTCCCACTTTTTGGTTAAACATTATCAGATCCACCCTGAACTCTCCTTCCATTTTGATGACTCGGGGTTGCCATGGAATTCTCCTTATAGAAGAGGTTAGAGCGGATGACGAGAGGGAACATGCACTTATTGGGGTCTACCCTATAAACACGCCTTCCTCTGGTGCACCTTAACTACCCAAGCAGACGCATTATTGGCCACATTGTAAATCAGAGAAAAACAAGCGTCAGAAAAAGTCAGGGACTGAACAAGACACGGTAAGAGCAGAGAGGGGGGACTCTGGTGCTGCTTCCCCATAAACCACACCGCCCTGGCACACTCGGAAGTCGGCGAACTTACTGCAATTCGGCCTGTCGTCAGGTAGCAATCGACCGCGTGGGCCGGCGCGGCCGCTGGCTGCACTTCGTAACTTTTCACGCTGGGTGGCGCTGCAACACCGCATAGCTCTAAGGCAAAGGCCGCGTTGCGGGGCGGTGGTGGGGTTTGCAGCCTGACTTCAGCCTGGAAGAGCGCGACTCTCTCGGCCCTGGTAATGTGGTCTCTGATGCTAAACTTTGGGAAGACGAGAGTCCAGAGGCTTGCAGGGCGTTGCTGGAGCTGAGCTCCTGGCTGCCCTGCCCGCGCAGTGGACTTGGGCACATACTTGCCTACCTCAGGGGCGACTGTAGACTTCAACGCCCTTTTGCCTCTTTTCTCTGCGGGGTACACTCTGGGGCTTGTTGGAGGGCACAGTGTCTGGTGCGGGGACCCCTCTCAGGCTCTTCCCGCACACCCTGGCCACCAGCTGCCACGCTGCCTGTAGAAAACTGTTCTGGAGCCATTGATAGACTCACGGTGTTAGCCACCTGATGGGCTCTTGTGTGCACTGTCTGAGGAATCAGAAACATCTCAGCACAGGAACAAGGCCTTTTATCCTTATTCTTGAGCACAAGAAGGAAAGCCATGGGGGACAGGAACCCCAGGTCGACTTCAGCAAGGGATAGATTAGTACAGTTTCGACAACTTTACGGGGTAGAACTCACTGTGTAGCCCAGGCTGGCCTCGAACTCACAGAGATCCTCTTGCATCAGCCTTCCAAGTGCTGGAACTACAGGCATTTGCCACCACGCTGGGTGGAGACCTGGTCTCTTAATGTTATCAGAGGTAGACAAGGAGTTTTAGTTCATCATGCCTCTTCGTGTCACATGTCTCATTACATCTCAGGGTGTGATTTTACTCTGCTAATAAAGCCAAGGTAACTATGGGTTATTTGAGTGACTATTCTGTGCTTGCATGTGTCCCCTCTTGCCTGGAATTTGATCCTCAGCATTGGGTACAGCAGGTTTTGAAGCGGGGAAAATCATGCCCCTGCCTCAGTAGTTCTGGCTTTTAATGATCTTGATTTTTCAGCTCTGGCTTTTTGAGATCTCTGTAGGCCACATAGTCTTGGAAGCCTGAGCTGATTTCTCTCCTTTCCATTTCCTGGTCTGTTATCTTTTTTTTTTTTAATTTTGAAAAGAATACAGCCAAACAAAACAAAACAGAGTAAAGTCAATCAAAACAAAGCAATGAACATGGAACATGACTTTGAAACAGGGTTAAAAAAAAAAAAGCAATCGATAAGGCTACCATAATGGCTCTTGTTATCTGCAGTAAAACTGCCCATACCATCAGGGATAAGTAAAATCAAACAAAATACAACAAACTAAAACAGTAGAAACAAAACAAAACATAACAAGACAAAACAAACAAAGCAGAACAATGTAAGCAATATAGAATTTCAAGATATTAGCAAAACAGCATTGGCTACCATAATATTTGTTATCTTCAGAATAGTTGCCTACACCTTCAGACATATTACAATCAAACCACACAGAATAGAGTAAAATCAATCAAAACAAAGCCATACAGGGTTTCTAAACAAGATAAGTAGACATCCTCGATGGCTGCAATTATATATTTTGTTATCTTTAAAATAGCTGTCCATGCCATCAAGTACAATAAAATCAAACAAATCAGAATAAAATGAAACTAATCAGAACAATGAATACAATATGAGTTTCAAATCATGATAATAGATTAATAGTGGTCATTTCCTTCCCTTTTTAGATAATTCCTCCTCTTTGACTTTCCCAATATGTATTGTGCATTTTGGATCCCACTAACACCTTTAGGTTGTTATGCTATCGAGACAACACAAAATTCACCCTTGTGACTCTGGTCCATTACATCCATGAGCACTATTACCAGTTGCCTCTATCTACCTACAAGAGCCTTGAGGTTATTTTTCTTTATAGCTGAGTAGGTTTCCACCCCATGAAATACCATGTCTTTCTTA
>RJWT010002177.1:0-42425 GCA_004365215.1 Cuniculus paca
TTGGCTAAAATTGGATTCCCCCATACCCCCATACTCCCCTGCTCTCTCCCCTCCCCAACTCTCCCTGTCCCTAAGTCTGGGGAGAAGCAGAGGGTGGGGAAGATCTTCAAGTGGGAAGCCGACTGCCTCGGCTTCTTGTACAATCTGTCCTCCAGAGAACGAGTGTAGGCTGCAGGGCCCACATCAATCTTCCATCCTGCCGTAACGACAGAGGGCGGTGGGGAGGGTGGGGGGCAGGGGACTTTGTAAACGAGAGAAAGAGGCCCCAGGAAAAGCTCCCAAGCAGGGATAAAGGCAAAAGTAAATTACACAGTTCTTGTTATGAATGGCAGCAAGGACCCGTGGGACCTTACGGGGCAGGAAGCCAGCCTTTCTTCCTCCTCAGTATAAAACAATCTCAGTATTGCACGGGAAAGAGAATGGAATGCTCATCAATTATATTAAAAGTAGATTGACTTATTAAAATGCAACAATGTTTGCCAAAGTCAGATGAAAAACAGAAATTCAAAACAAGGTGAGGTCATTTGCAAAACCCCTGCCTTGCCACTAACTCCCCACAGCTGACCGTTCTCCCGCATCAGTGAGGTGCTGATGGGATGCAGGCAGAGAAAGAGCAGGGGAAGGGGGAGCAAAGCCGGGAAACGGCGTGCAGGTTCCCTCCTTTCCATCATTTTCCAATATAGAGAGCGACATCTCCCCTCCCCCATCTATTTAATAGGCATCAGTATCAACTGAGACTCGGTGAAGCACCAGTCGCATCCTTGTGGGAATCACGATTTCGTTCATGCACCTATTTTATATTCATGCTCATTAATCTTAAATGTTGCAATTTATTACAGCTGAAACCAGCCAAACTCTGGTAATTTCTGAGCCTGAACTTGGATGAATCGTTCTTCCTATAATATTGGAACTTTAATTGTAAACCTTAAAATAACCTTAGAAATATCTGGTCCTTGGCTTTTAATTTCCCTGTGGGGGAAGTTAAATCCAGAAAAGTCAGGTGCTTCCCTTTAGCACAGGGAACATGTTAGTAGCAACTCCGGGACTAGCATCTCGGACTTCTGGCATCTGCTACGGTATAAAAATAAAGAAAGGAGCATTTTGATTTTGAGTAAGTAATCCAAGAACAAAGTTTAGAATGCTAGTTCTTGGATATTCTAACAGTACTTAGCCATTATACTGTCTTAAGAAGACCTACTAAATGGTGATATAGCTAAAATGGCAAGAATGGTAAGTATGCCCAAACTTTACGAGTCACATGACTTTATAAAACTTTTTCAAAAATCCTCTTATAACTATTGCCACAGTGAAAACTTACCTTACTCAAAATATATAGTGGGGGGGTTAGGAGAAGAAACAAAGCTTTCCCACCTATTTTGGGGGAATAAAAAAAATTGGTATGATTGGCAAAACATGCAAAGGAGAGATTAAATTAAAAGAAAACCGGCTCTGGTTGCTTTAATCACCAATAGGATGGAAATTTTTTTGACAATCACTGTCAATTTGCACATAAGTCACTATTCAATTATCCAAATTTGAAGCAGAAAGTACTCTTTTCTTCTGTAGTGAGATTAAATATTAAGACCTTACAAATTACAGGAATGTTGACTATAATCAGTTACTCTTACAATTTCTTTTCTTCTTTTCTTTTTAATGAGTTATTCGAATTAGTGCATACACAACATGGTTTCCAGAAAGACAGATGTGAATGGGTCCAAAAACAGATAGAATGATACTTTTTCTCAAGAGAAAGAAGTACCGTACATTTTAAGAGAGAAAACAATGACATTATTTCCAATGCTAGAAGTTTCACTGTTTTTAGAGAAAAGCAGGTTATGAACATAAATGATGTTTACAGATGTGTGTAGAGTTTAATATAGGACTCTGGGCAACCCAGCATTCAAGATTATTTTCAAGTTCAATTCCGCTAGGAATGCCTCTGTGACTTCCATTCTGTATTTCCACACTCAGTGTCATTCAATATCTCAATTTCTCCTGCTGAAAACAGAAATTTCTCATGTCCCATTTTCAGGTTTTTCTTGAGGGTGAATGGTTGAACAGTTTTAAAGAATTCCAGGAAAAGTTTATGAGACATTTTACATCTGTCAGTTTCCATAGTTCTCAGAGTCTTGAGGTCAAGATGATCTAAGTGAATAATTTAACCAATGGGACTATCTGATAAGGTAAGGCATTGCACATATATGCAACATAAGTCCTCTGTCAGTTCTTTATTATTTTTTACCACTCTCATTGAAAGACCCTGGAATACACTGCATTCATACCATACTGTGGTCAGAATGTAGGCTTCCAAGTCCCACAGTATAGAACTGAAACCCCAGCTTTTTCAATTACTATTCAGGCCATCCATGGAAAGTTGCTTCCCATTTCTGAGCCTCAGTTTTATTTATGAGACAGGTGTGACAGCATGGTGAGTAGGATTTTTTTTCTGATATCTTTAAGTCTCTGTGGCCCAAGGATGAGACCTCACTGGCCTACTTCAAAGAAGACTACCAGTGTAGGACTCTACCAGTAAGCCTCTAGGAATTCAGGTCAGACACCTCCCCCAAAATCTTCATGGAGTAGGGCAGAGTACCAACTACCAGCCTAGCCTCCCTATCAAAAAGTTACAGAACTTGCACAACCATACTAGTGAACATACTGTAGTAGGTGAAAATAGAAGATTCAATGTAACACGGTTGAAAAAACCTTCAGAGCTCTCAAAACTTTGTTTTACGGGGTTAATACTACTTACCTATCCCAGTCCTCAAACGTAGACTGTATCTTGTCAGACTTTTGCTGTAACTCTAAAGTAGAGCTGTCTGTTGGACTTGGGGTCCAACTCCAGACTTCCTCCTTCAGCCTGTGATCCTCACTGCCCATTTCTCCAACCTCATTGCATTTCCTGGACTTCCTCATGGAGTGTGACTTTGTGTGGTTCTTTCCAACATGTCAAGCTTTTCTGTTATCCTGGGGACTTTGCATAGCCTGTTCCCTTCATGTAGGATAAAGCTATTTCAGGATGAAATACCATCCTCATTTAAAATTTCCCAGGTTAAATTTCACCTCTTAAAAAAGCTTTCTCTGACCGTCACATCTAGACTATCTCCTGAACCCTCCATTTATTCTCTGACTTAGACACTCATTTCTTCTCTAGCACTAATTGTAATTTGTAGTTCTTTTATTTTTGTTTTTAGCTTTTCTGCATGTCTTTCCATGAGGGAAGAGATCACATATGTGTTGCTTAATGTTGTATTCAAACTGTCTGTATTGTGCCAGACATGGAATATGTATTCAATAAATGTAATGATTTTTTTTGGATTCACAGTTATGAATATAGCTTCCAAATTGTATCTCTAAATCTTCTTTTCCCCAGTATACACTATCCGTGTCTCTAACCCTTAATAAATATTTATATTTAGATATCTCATGTTCAATTAAAAATGTGACACAAAACTACATTGATGTTTAGTGTTGCACTGCTTGAATAGATTTCAGAAGTACTTCATTAGAAAATTTTTATCTTTTTTGTGGTGTGTGTGTGTATGTGTGTACTAAATGTTGTTATAGATACAGAGGAAGTATATCAGTTATCTATTGCCAAATGATGCTGCTTGACGAAACTCACGCAACCTCAAAGCATATAATAATCATTTGTTTCTCATACTTCTAGGGTGGTGAGCTAGGAAGATCCGTTGATCTTGACTTGGATTATCTGGCATTTGGCTGATGTAGGCTCTCCCAGCTTGCAATGACTGAGCCCGAAGTGAAGAGTCTGGGCAGCTGGAGCAGGGCCCTGAACATTGTGTACTGCAGAGAATGTTACAGGGATAGCTAAAAAATAAGAATATCAATGTACCAAAATACCAATGGAGCAAACTCACCCCAAAAGGACTCAGATTTTACCCCCCAAAATGTGTTTTCTAATTGATGGATAAAAGCAAAGTTTCCCACACTGTAGACTGCCTCCATGGTAGAGATGACTGTGAAGTACTCTGGCTAGCAGGAAGGGAGTCTCCCCACCAGACTCACTGACCGACGTGCCAGCTCTGGGGATGGTTCCTGACTAGATTTAGCCCAGTTCTGCTGTGCTTTTTCAGATCCCATTGCAGTGGGACATGTGTGCAACCCAATTCGGAGCTGTAAAATGTAAACATAAGTCTTGTGAGAGTCTGGGCAGGATTTTGCTTCGTGTGTCACACAGTTTCATAAAGAGAAAGCTTTCGGTGTTCGTACTCAGCGTCCTATAAATACACTGGTGTGACCTGGGGCTGTGATGAGCACATTATAACCTGGCAGCAAAGCCATACTTAGGAAGACCCCACACAGCAAGGAAGGGAAGATGGCAAGGGCAAGGACACCCTCACGTCGTCACTGAGCAGCTCAGCTGGCCCTGACTTCTTTTTTTTTTTTAAAGAAAATAGAACAAAACAAAACAAAGCAAAACAAAACAGAATACAGTCAAACACAACATAGCATTTCAGAACAGAACACCACAAGCAATACAGGTCTTCAAAACATAACAACAGATTAACAATGGTTACCCTAGTGTCTCTTGTTTTCTTCGAAATGGTTGTTCATACATTTACAGACAATAAACTCAAACAAAACACAATAATATGAAACCAGATAAAACAAAAGAGTGAAGGCATTACAGGCCTTCAAGTCAGACAACAAGAAACCTACAATGCCTACCGTAATGTCCCCTGTTTTCTTCAAAAGATCTGTTCCTATCTTCTCACATATTGCAATCAAATAGCAGAAAACAGACTTAAACCAATCAAATCAAAGAATAAAAGCACCATTGGACTTCAGAACCTTTTCCCCATATTTATCGGGAATTTTGTATCTTATTGAGTCTTTCAGTTTATTTCACTTATGAGTATGGTCTCAAGTCGCATCCATTTACCTATAAAAGCCTCAATGTGATCCTTCTTTATAGCTGAATAGTACTCCATTGTACAAAAGTACCACATCTTTTTTATCCATTCCTCAATTGATGGGCATTTGGGTTGTTTCCAAGATTTAGCTATTACAAATTGTGCTGCTATAAACATGGGTGCACATATATCACTGTGATATGATGATTTCACTTCTTCTGGGAATATGCTCAGAAGCCAGACCTGACTTCTTTACATGTAATATAGTGAAATATCTCCAGGCCTTAAACTTCTGTTGCTGAGTTCCGTGTTATCTGTTTTATTTTTTCCATAATGGATCCAATAGGCTTTGTGGATCAGTTATTTACCCATATGAGTGCTCACGCAAAATGCCAAGGACCCATACTGCTTATTTCAGGAGTAACAAAGTGTGCTGTGCAGTTCAGACCATCTGCTCCTCCTCCCTCTGCCTCCTCTGTTTGCCACAAGCCTGAGCTGTCTGCCTCTTGTCAGTGACTCCTTCGTCCACAGGCTTGGGTTTGTCGCAGCCCGTGAAAGTCCATGGAAGCAGAGCACAGAGTGGAGGCCAGAAAGTGAAGAACAGATGCTCATTCCGATCTGTCCTTGGGGCTTGGATATTCCTAGAATATTAGAAACAAAGATCTCAGGGAGCCACTGCGGGCCGGAGTTTTCGTCACTCTTCTACTGGAACCTCAGTCTGTGCAATAATCCTGACTCTCTGAGTCCTAAACGCTTCCGTCCCTCACTGCTCCTGTGACTTTGTTCCTCACTCTGGCTAAGCCAGGTACCACACCATCGCTGGAAGGTTCTTCTTAGCTCTGCCTGCAATTTATATAAATAAGCAGTCCCAAAGCAGACCAAAAGAACATGAGATTTTTCATAAAAAACAAGGGTAGAAACTTACTATCTAGGTAAACTGAGCCTTACAAGACCTGCACTTTAATAAGTAGGCACTAGTATCTATTCCAGAAGGTATTGCAAAGATTAAATATGCAGTTGTTTAACAGTGCCGGGCACACAAGAGATGTTTAACAACTCCATTTCCCATCCTCTCTACTCCAGTTCTTTCTCTGATTTACTGCATGGAAATCAGCTGGTCCCAAAGTCACCAATTTTGTATAGATCCAAGAGGTAGCCCTAAGGTGAAAAGTACGGAAATAGCTCGTGGACCTCTGCTGTCTCTTCACCAAGGTCAGGGTGAACATCAACAGCTGATTCCAACACCACCCCTCACTGAGCTCTAACATGACCTCAGAATCCTTCTCAGAAAGGTCTTCTAAGAAGTCACCTTGTCCTCCCTCCTTCTGAGACCTTGGTTTCTAATATTCCAGGCATATTCAAGCCCCAAACCAGTTTGCAAGTTCTTAAAGTGACAGAAAAAGGGTCCACATATTCACAATCATCTCAGAGCCCCACAACGACGAAGGCTTTGATCACGTGTTAAAAGCGGCCAAGCAATTAACTGCACATTTAGCTGCTGGCTTCAGTCCGCCATTTAGGGAGCCACTTGGAGACAAATAAATGCACAAACAAATAAAGGACAAAAGCAGAAGCGTGAGTTTTTCCTCGCAGAAGCCAGGCTAAAGGCCTGTTGCCATCATCCCAGGAAGAGTGACACAGAGGACATAGAGAAAGATGTCTCGTTAAGATCCATTACACTGCAGAGCAGACTCTCTGTGCTTCATTTGTAGGGTCTGGTGTTTTCCTTTAGGGACTGATCAGCTAGCTGAGGTAGTATTGATTTACTGGAAAACTTCAAGTAGCACTAATTGCATTTAAATCAAAACTCAAAGCAGCTCTCGGGTAGAAAGTTTGCCTGGGGCCTGACGCACTGCTGTACAGTGTTCCCTGAACTTACTTCTACGTTATTCTTTATAATATACAAGTAGTACACTGTGCCACCCAAATCTGCAGTTTTCCCAAGTAAATTCTAAAAAGGAAAGAAAACTGAGGAGATATCTCTGTGGATCATGTGGTTTATGCATCTCATAAATTAGCTAGTATCATGAAAAGATGTTAAATCTTTGACGTATTGTATTGAACTAAAGAACTGTATTCCCTAACCTGTAATTGAAAAATTAATCTAAATGACTACCATGCATGTGCATGTATGTGTGTGTTGGTATATATGATCATATGTGTTCATACATATCATATATGGTTATGTGTGAGTCTAATATATCCAGTGGAATATTTTATAATGATTATGAACATCCATGGACAAGGTTATTGAGCTAAATTAAATAATAAAATAATTCAACTGCCATAATATAGTATAATAAGGTATCACTATTTCCACTTTATACAGAAAATCAAGGTCCAACAGTGTTATGTAAATTACCAAGAGTCCTGAGTTTGAAAGGGGGAAAAATAGCTCTCAAATTCAGGGATTCTAATCAATATTAAAAACTCCTTGAAAGTTCTTCATATTTTCTCATAGACACCAAGTCTAATAATTTACCTAAAAGGCAATACACACTGCAGGTAGTAAAAAGAGTTTTTAAAAATTATTTAAGGTAAAAAGCACTTGAAAAAGTCCAACAACCATTCATGACAAAAAACTCTATGGAAAATTGGAATGGATGGTCTTTGTCTCAATCTGATAAAAGCCATCTATGACAAACCAACAGTTAACATTATACTAAATGGTCAAAAACTGAAAGCTTTCACTCTAAAATCAGGCATAAGACAAAGATGTCCACTGTCTACACTCCTCTTCAGTATAGATCTGGAAACATCACCTAGAGCAATTAGACAAGAGAGAGAAATAAAAGAAATAAGGATAGTGTCTTGGTTACTTTTCTTCATTGCTGAGACAAACACCTGACACCCAAAATGAAGCAAGGAAAGGTTTATTTAGCTCACAGTTTCTGGAGATTTCAGTCCATAATCAGCTGGGTCCAAGGCAGGGTGGCATGGCACAGGGACAACACTTCAAGGCAGCAGCCAGAGCAAAAGAGCAAACAAGCCTCTTCTCTATCCTTAAATTGTACATAGTCCCCTCCACCTTCAGGGTGGGTGTAATACTCACAAAGTCTCCCTGCCCTCCTCTTGCACAGGATGAGGATGTTTACAAAGTAAGAACCCTAGCTCCCTGCTGAGTCAGTTAAACTTCTAAACTGCTCAAATTGACACAATGTATTAACTATAACAGATAGGAAAGAAAGAAATTGAACCATCATTATTTTCAGATGACTCTACATAGAAGACCACAAAAACTCCAACAAAAGACTTCTAGATTTAATAACCAAATTCAGTGGCTTAGTTGGATACAAAGTCAACACTTGAAAATCAAGTGTTCCTGTGCACAAATAGCAAACTCACAGAGAAACAAATTAGGCAAACCACACCCTTCACAATAGTATCTAAAAAAATGAAATACTTGAGAATCAATCTAATAAATGAAGTAAAAGATCTATACATTGAAAATTACAGTAACTTGAAAAAAAGAGATCAAAGAGGATCTCAGAAAATGGAAAGCTACCCCTTGCTCATGGATAGAGGGAACCAATATAGTGAAAATGGCATACACCCAAAACTGTTCTACAGATTTAATCCAGTTTTGATCAAAATACCATTAGCATACCTCACAGAATTAGAAAAAACATTCCAAAACTTCATTTGAAGCCAGAAGAGACTTAGAATAGCAAAAACAATTCTGAGCAACAGAGGCAAGTTAGGGAGCATCATGATTTCTGACTTGAAATTATACCACAGAGCTCCTGTGATAAAATCACCATATGTTGGCAAAAAAAAAGAAAAAAAGACCAGAGGACCAGTGGAACAGAATACAAGATTCAGACACAACTCCAAACACACTCTGCTATCTTCGACAAAGGGGCCAAACATGTTCACTGGAAGAAAGACAGCCTCTTTAATAAATGGTGCTGGAAAAACTGGCTTTCCACATGCCAAAGACTAAAATTAGACCCATGTCTATCATCATGCACCAAACTAAAGTCAAAATGGATAAGAGATCTAAATATTAAAACAGAAACACTAAATCTACTGGAAGAGAAAAATAGGCCAAAATCTTGAAGATATAGATGTAGGCAGGCACTTCATGAACAAAACCCAGACTTCATGAGAATCACTATGAAGAATAAACAAATGGGATCTAATCTCATTTAAAATCTTTTGCACAGCAAAAGAAATCATCCATAGAGTAAAAAGACAACCCACAGAGTGGAAAAAAATTATAGTCAGCTGTCTCTCAAAGGACTTCTATCTAGAACATGCAAAGAATTGAAAAAAATCAGGCCCCTCCAATTCAAAGACATAATCCAAAAATGGGCATATGAGATGAATGCATACTTCTCAGATGAAGAAATACAAATAGCAAATAAATATATGAAAAAAATGTTTGACATCATTGGTCATTTGAGAGATACAAATTAAAACAGCACTGAGATTCCATCTCACTCCAGAAAGAATGGCTATCATCAAGAAATCAACCAATAAGAAATGCTGGCGGGGCTGAGGGGAAAAAGGAACGCTTCTTCACTGTTGGTGGGAGTATAGACTTCTGCAACCATTGTGGAAACTTCTCAAAAAACTAGGATTAGAAGTCCTGTTCAACCCATCTATTTTCTTTCTAGGTATCCTCCTGGAAGAATTAAAAATATCATACCACAGTGATATATGTGTACCCAGTTTATAGCAGCACAATTTGTAGTTGCTAAATCTTGGAAACAACCCAAATGCCCACCAATTGAGGAATGAATAAAAACACATGGTATTTTTATACAACAGAGTACTACTCAGTCATAAAGAAGGATAAGCTTGAGACTTTTGTAGGTAAATGGATGTAATTTGAGATGATACTCATAAGTGAAATAAATCAAACTCAGATGTGTAAACAGCATATTGTCTCCCTAGGGTAAGAAACTGAAAGAGTAAATAAGATCCAAAATATACAGTAAGTATTGTGAAATGGGAAGAAACTGTTCAAAAGGAAAGAGTAACTGGGATGGAGGAAAGGAGAAAAGAAGGAAGGAAAAAGGAAAAAAAATTATATATATATATATATATATATATATATATATGATAGGTAAGATAGTTATACTATTAATTTTTCTTAGTTCTCTTAGTCCATTGAAAAGAAAGGTTTGTGCTTATATTGTGTGATCAGTTTTTCATGCCTAAATCTTATAATCTGAGCAACTACTTTGAAGATAACAGTATGCAATGTATTAACCATTGTTACTCTCCTATTATCTTGTTTTGAAATGTATCATTGTTTTTCTTGTTTTTACTCTTTAAAATAAAAAAATTATTTAAGGTAATCAAGGCTCACAATGAACATTTGAGTATATTTAAGGACACAGTGGAAAAGGACTGAGTTAAGTGGAAGGGAAAAGGAAATATGCGGATCAACTTTTAATATTTCCACTTGCTTAACATGGATTAAGTTTCCCCTCTAAGCATTCCGTACTTTGCTTAATGCCGTCCGTATTCCTGTGTTAAAGTAGAACACTGACCCTCACCGTATACGATTAACACTTACCAAAAAGAAAAGGAAATTTTTAAAGGAATACAAAAGTCCATAATGCACCAGTCCTGCATTCCAAGAAGTCAAAGTCAAACAGAGAAATGCTAGGGGTAAACAGCTGCCACCTGTTCCTCTGCTGCAGAGGAAGTGATAAGTGTGCTGGGCATAGGGAGGTCACACAACAGCATTTGTCATTGAGACGTCAACAGAAGTCTGAGAGGGCGATAAGAATGCTGCCAATGAGGCGGTGACTCTAGCTGATTACTGAAGTAAATAGAAAAAAATAACGATTTTCCCCTAAAGTTCATCTTCTTACTAATAACAGATTTACTGAGACATAGTTCACATATCATGAAAACAATACTTTTTAAGTGTACAGTCCCATGGTCCTTTATTATATCCACAGTGTTCTGCAAATATCATCACTATCTAATTTTAGACAGCTTTCATCACTTCCCAGCTCTCTCTCTCTCACACGCACACACACACACACACACACGAACGCACACACGCACACACCCCTCTGGAAATTACTAATCTACTTCCTCTGTGTGGATTTACTTATTCTGGACATTTCATATAAGTGAAGTCATGCAATATGTGATCTTTTGTGACTAGCTCCTTTCACACAGCATAATGTTTTTAAGCCTCATCGAGGTCGAAGCATACATCAAAATTTCCTGTCTTTGTTGCCAAAAACATACACAGTTATGTTATTACATCATACTACGCATACATTAATTAGTTGAGGACATTTAAATTCCTTCTGCTTTTTGGAATGAAGAATGTTGTTATAAACACTCATATGCAGGTTTTGAGTGGACGTATGTTTTTCATTCTTCTTGAGTATATACCTGGGAGTGAAATCACTGGGTCAGATGGTAACCCTCTGCTTAGGAATTTGACAAAATATCAGATTGTTTGTCAAAGTTCTTGTTGCACCACCAGCAATGGGCAAGGATTTTAGTTTCTTCACATCTCTAATGGCACCGGTTAATATGTCTTTTTAATTTTAGTCATCTTGGTGGTTGTGAAGTGGTATCTTATTTTGGATTTGACTTGTATTCACCTAAGGAGTAATGATGTTCACTTCTGTTTGTGTATCTTCTTTGGAGACACACTTATTCAAATCCTTGGCTCATTATGCAATCGAGCTTTCTTTTTATTACTGAGTTGTAACAATTCTTTATATATTTAAGACCCTAATACCCTCCTTTACATACTCTTCCATTTATACACTTCCTCTTCTCTACTAATAGTCTCCCTTCTTCATTAATGTCATGTTTTTTAGATTCCACATGTGTTGTTGTCAGGGATTGCAAGGAAAACAATTACATACAAGACACATCATTTAGAGTATTACTTATGATAGTCACCCCAAGAGTCAAATACAAAGAAAGTGCAGGAAATCTGTCCACACACTAAGACCCAAGATATCCACCTGAAGGCCTGGATCCCACAGCGATGTCCTGCATGAGTCCAGCTGAAGACCTAGAGCCATGACAATGCCTCCCTCAAGTCCAGCTGGAGGCCTAGAGCCCACAACAACTCATGCAAGTCTGTTTCATGAGTCTACACTGGGAAGGCCTTAAGGTCAGCAGTGGAAGCTACAAAGTCTGTGCCAGCAGGGCGAAGGATCTGTGCCGGTATGCTGAGGGATCTGCACTGGAGCCAGGAAGCAATGCTCAAAGTAAGGACCAGGGCTCCCCCCGGAATACCACAGCCATCCTCAGTGACAACGATGTATTGAGCTCCTCCAATGATGACAACAGCTAAGTTCATATCAGGAAAGACGTTCAGCAAGCTCCTCCAGGAGAACCCACAGCAACAGGAGAGCCAACAGCAACAAACAACAACAACGTCATGGAGAACCAACAACACTAAACTCTTCCTCCCCAGTTCTCCTTTTTATCTTGGCAACAGTCCTCGGGTGGATCATCCACGCTCAGCACCATGCTGGCTCATTAAGTTCAGCTGGTATCACAAGTTGACGACCAGTTACCGATCTACCGTAACATGTTAGGAATAAAATGTGATACTTGCCTGTCTCAGTCTGGCTTATGTTGCCTAGCATGATGATCTCTGGTTCCACCCATTTTCCTGCAAATGACATGATTTCATTCTTTACAGCTGAATAATGCTCCACCATATATAAATGGCACGTTTTCTTTAGCCCTTCATCTCTTGTCGGGCACCTAGGCTGGTTCCATATCTTGGCCACTGTGAATTATGCTGCCATAAACGTGGGTATGCAGGTATCCCTAGAGTGTGCTGGCTTTAATTCCTTCAAGAATATAAAAAGACTCCTATAACTGGATCAAATAGTAGCTCTATTTTTAGATTTTGAGGAACCTCCATATTAATTTCCATAGAACCTATAGTAATTTACATTCCCACCAGCACTGTAAAAATGTTCCTTTTCCTCATATCCTAACCAGCATTCATTGCTTTTGTTACTTTTATGATAGCCATTCTAACTATGTTCAGATGGAATCTCAGAAGTTTTGATTTATGTTTACTAATAACTAAGCAAGTTGTGTTTTCATATACTTGTGGATCAGTTGTACTTTTTTTGAAGTACAATTAATATGCAATTAACGTGCCCATTTATTGATTGGGTTATTTGATTATTTTTGGTGTTAAGCTTTTTTATTTCCTTATATATTCTAGGTATTAGTTCACTGTAGAGTAGCTGGTAAAGATTTTCTCCCAGTCTATAGGTTTTCTTTTAAGTCTAGTTGTTTTCTCTGCAGTGCAGAACCTTTTCAATTTAGTCCCATTTATTGATTCTTATTATTTCCTGTGCTATTAGAGCTCTATTGAGAAAGTCTTTGCCTATGTTTTATGCCTTCAAGTGATTCCCTATATTTTCTTATAGCAGTTTCAAAGTTTCAGGTTTTATACTTAGTTCTTTGATTAATTTCAAATAGATCTTTATACAGGGTGAGAGATAGAAATTAAGTTTCAGTCTTCTACTTGTGGATAACCAGCTTTCCCAGCACCACTTTGCTAAAGAAGCTACCTTTTCTCCAGTATATGATTTTGGCTTCTTTTTCAAGAATCAAATGATTGAAGTTGTATGGATTTGTTCTGTGTCCTCTATTCAATTCTGCTGGTCTATGTGTCTACTATGATGTTGTGACCATGCTGTTTTTGTTACTATGATTTTGTATCATAATTTAAAGTTGGGTATTATGATGCCACCAGTTTGCTTTTTCTGCTTAGGATTTCTTTGGCTATTCTGAGTCTTTCATGTTTCCATATGAATTTTAGGATTGTTTTTTCTAATTCAGTGGCTAATATCATTGGGATTTCGATGAGAATTGTGTTGAATCTGTAGATTGTTTTTGGTAAAATAGTTACTGTAATAATTTTAATTCTGTCAACTCACATACATGGGAGATTTTTCCATCTTCTAGAGTCTTCTTCAATTTCTCTCTTCAGTGTCCTGTAATTTTCAGTGTAGAATTCCTTGACCTCCTTGGTTAATTACTTTTTATTTGTATTTTGAAGCTACTGTAAATGCAATTGTTTTCTTGATTTCTTTTTCAGCTAGTTCATTATTGGTACATAGGAGAGCTATTTATTAATTCTGACTTTGTATCCTGGACTTCCTTGAATTTTAAAACC
Source organism: Cuniculus paca (assembly GCA_004365215.1). Classification (NCBI taxonomy): domain Eukaryota; kingdom Metazoa; phylum Chordata; class Mammalia; order Rodentia; family Cuniculidae; genus Cuniculus; species Cuniculus paca. Next base: position 14,020 of record RJWT010002177.1, read on the forward strand.
TATTTCTTTCTACTTGATTTGGTTTCTGAATATTATACCTTCATGTAGAGATGTCCGTTCAATAGTTATTCACTTGAGTGACTATAACTCTGTTGATAGGTTATAATAAAGGAAAGGAACAAGGCAACTGAAACTGGATTCTATAACAATGATCTTGAGCCTAAGCATATACAAATTCTGAAAGGGTTCATTTTTTAATTTTTGGTACTTTCTGCATTGTGGAACACATGTGAGATATAAGAAATATACCAATAAATCCTATCTATATAATTTTAACTATTACAATTATTTTACCAAACTGCTTATTTCTAGCACGCAAATGGAGTGCCATGTCCAGGAGGTATTCTGTAATGTGTTTTCAATTTTCTAATTAATTAACTATCTTTGCACATAATTTTCTTACAGGAAGCTGAGATAGTTAGAATTACTATAGGCAGTCAGACAGGGCCAGGTCCTCCACGGAGCCAATGCAAAAACCTAGATACCTTGCAACTGTAAAGGAGAGAAACACCTCCTGCTATGGGCCGGACCAGGGAAAACAGATCAAATAAATGCACCCACTTCCTGAGGACTGGTATTCTAAATAGGTCCTTAGCTCCCTAAGGAAGCCAGAGTCACCTGTCTCGACCCCCTAGGGAAGAGTCACTGTTCCTTAAACATGCTCGCTGGCTACGTGACTCATATCCCCATTTGTCCCGGACTTAATCAATTTTACCCGAGCAGTTAACCTTATTGGTTAACGATAGTTCTGTCCCACCTTATGCCCAACTTAGGAATCCCCATTCTTCCCCACCTTGGACCCTTCTACTCTATAAAAAGTCCCTAAAATGACAGTGTCTTTGGCAACCCACTCGGGACCCCTTCTGTCCCTCTGACAGAAGCTTTCTTTCTTTCTCCCAATAAATATATTCTGCTCTTAACCTCCGTTGTTCCTAAAATTCATTCTTCGATTTTAGAGAACACGAACTCATACCAGACATAGTGGGTTGGGAGTTTCATTCCCCTGTATCAATTTGATTAAACTTCAGATCCTCTTTGGCATCTGCATTGTTGGCATAAATGTTCATAAATATATTTCCATAAAGCTTTATTTTTTCAAATAAATTGCTTCAAAATATTCATCTTAAATAAAAGTGACATTTTCCCTTATTTATCTTTAATGCACATAAGAAACAAGCAATGAAAAAAACACATACTTTTATAACGTGTGTTGTAAATTCCATGCACAGTACTAGTCCTCATACCAGATGGCAAAGCCATCTATGCATTTACTTAGCACAACATCTCTAAATGTTATCACTTATTATGATAATAGTGTAAATTTATGCACAATTCAGAAGTTAAAAATAGCATGAAATAATAGCCTTATCCATTAAAGATATTGGGAGATACAAAAAGAATTAAGATGTGTTATGTATGCGAATCAACTCCCCATGATAAATGCAATCATTATGTACTGAAAACAGGTACGAATAAAAGTTTTTAAAAATTTAAAAAGCGAAGTATTATAACTGAGGACTGAAAATAAAATGAACATCATGCAATGGGCCACCTTGGATCATAAAGCTGCTTTGCCCCTTATATATGCAATCTATTTCTCACTATTTATTTTGCCAAGTTAAGCTTACTATTGGGCTATGTAAACATGATCTTTATTCCATTTTGTAATATCCTGTATACCTTCCCAAATTGGCCAGAAGACCAGATTCAACTCTTCCCCCTTGTCTGAGCTCATGACAATATGTTTCAGATGATTGTCTCCAAATACGGTGAGCCTGCAGTTTGATTCTTAGCCCAGCAATTTTATAGCACTATTGTAAAGCAATGACTTCAGTTTCATATAATCAGGCTTGGCACAGATAGTGGCTCTTATCCAGACCTATTTAATTTCACCTTTTAGGAATTATGTAAATATCATATGTCTCTTTCCGAAATTTACCACTACAGAGTTGTATTACTGACCTCATCTCTCACAGACCACACAACGTATCAACCTGAACATTTGTCATTCTTGCACTTAGCTCATGTGGTGAGCACCTGAAAACCATTCTTAAAACTTACCACCCACTCTCTCGCCTGCTCTGCCTCTGACTTAAATCACGCTTGTTAATTTCTGGGGAGTCGATTTGGCTGACGAGCAGGATGTGATGTGCTGTGCTGGGCCATGGATAACAGAGGGACAGTATGAGGTCACTGTGGGGTTTTATAATAGTTTTGGGGTACGACCTGAACGAAGTAGAACATAAGCAAAAGATTTCTGCAAATATTTTGCCCTTGTGTGTACCTCTGTATGACTGCGTAATTCATAGGCAGGTGATCCTTGGGTCCAGGTAGGTCAGGGTCCGAATTTTGCACTGCACCTTCTAAACTGTATGACCTGGAGAGAATTGTTTTCCTCATTCAGTTTCTTCATTTGAAAAATAGTTATCCTTGTGCCTGCAACACACACTTACTATAAGGGTTACATGAAAAATTACTTAGCATATGGCCACTGCACAGTCACCGCCCATACAGTATAGTGGTTATTATTATCATTGTTTTGTGGCTGGTGTTATTTGAGGTTTGGGGTACATTGTCTGATTATAATAGCCCAGATCAACAAGATTGGGCCCCAAACAGAGGCAAGGCATATTTTGGCCAAACCTTAAATGCCTTTAGACAACTTTAATTCTTCCATTGTAGAAATATGTCATGCGTTGATCTTATGTTTTAAAGATTTTCCCAAAACACTTTTGAGAAAAGAGTCATAAAAACCCTTCTACACATACTGATATACTGTACTCTCTCCTCCTTCTCCAGAGTATCTTCTTGCCTTCTCTGCACTCCGGCACACAGCTCTGCTGTTCCACCAAGTGCTGCAGGTGACAGGGGAGCAGATGTGTGTCGACATCCTCACTCCGGGGAAAATGTGTACCTCAGCTCTGCTACCTCCAAACTAATCAACCAAAGGCACATTACTTAACTTTCCATCCCGAGTAGCCAGAAAGTGGTGTTAATAACAGAACCTACCCTAGAGAGCTGAGGGAGTGAAAATGTTAAACCATCTCAGTCAATGCTGGCCCAAAGTCATTGTTTTTATTATGATATGCTGACCTCGGACATAGCAGCACATACACACAAACACAAGACATACACACAAAACACAAGCATGCGTCCTCTCCATGCGTGCTGACTACTTTTCCTTCTGTGGCATGTCTTTAAGTCCTCCGCAATGAGCCAATCTATGTGAAATGACACTCATTTGATTCTCTTTCACTTAGAAGCTGCGTCATTCATCAGTGCTTCTAGAAATTTGAAAACCTTAAACTCTTATTTTAGGCCACGAAGGTACATTGTGTGCTTTGCTGTTACCATTTTGTCTTTCAAGGCAAACAAAAGGCTGCTACACACCACAGCTTTGCTATCTAATACTTTAACCCCTGGGAAGAGTCCAGGCCCTAATTTTATACTGATGACCACACCAGCTCTGACCAACACGCTTTGGTAAGAGGCTGATAGTATCGTAGTGCTGCTGTAACAGTTGTCTTTTCCATGGGTTTGTGTTTGGCTGCAGGGCATCACTGTGAGAGCAATTTGCACATACACACATCCTGTATCAGTCAGTGCTTCCTAGATTTAATACAAGATATACAAATATATAAGAATTTACAAGATTGGCTTACAATGGCCACCCACAGAGTCATGTGTGGAAGAGTGCAAAAGGTCTGTTTGGGCGCTAGGATTCGAAGAATTCAGTCAAAGGCCTGGAACTCACTGTAGTGTACTCTGAGGGTCCATATTAGGAGGCCAGAGAGTCTGTGATAGAAGACTGAAAGGTCTCTGCTCTAAGCCAGGAGATGATGTCCAAGGTGCAACCAAAGATCAAAGCTTCTCTGAAGGAAACAGTAGTGAGAGCCTTTCTTCTGTTTCCCTTTTATACCATTGTGGTGACAGTTGTCCCTACGATGGGTCTCTTCCCACCCTAGTTGGGCATTTCTTACTCAAATTGACATAACCAACTATCACACATCCCTACCTAACCTCAATGTGAGATGAGAAGATCTTAAGGGTGTTAGATTTTCTGACTGCACACGTGAGTTGTACAGTAAATTGACTCTCTTTCATTGGTCCCAATTCTCAGGCATGCTAATATCAGCAATTCCAGTGGCAATATTTGGGGGTTAGCTACATACCACAGCTTTTACTAGGAAAGGATTAAGTAGCTGGGTGTAATGGCACACACTTATAATTTCAGCACTTGGGAAGTGGAGGGAGGAAGATCACGAGTTCAAGGCCAACCTGGGCTACAGTGAGACAATGTCTCAAAAAAAGACTAGGCGTCAACAAAGCTTATAGGTTTATTAGACAGGTTATGGTTGTTCTGTGTAAAGTCTATTCTTCCAGACTTAAGATCATTAAGCTCTTTGCAAAACATAACACATAAGAAAACACATAAGTGCTCGCTTCGGCCGCACATATACTAAAATTGGAACAATACAGAGAAGATTAGCACGGCCCCTGTGCAAGAATGACACACAAATTTGTGAAGCTTTCCATATTTTTTTGTAGTAGCCAAATCTTGGAAACAACCCAAATGCCCATCAATCAAGGAATGGATAAAAAAGATGTACTTTTATACAGTGGAGTACTATTCAGCTATAAAAAATGATCACATTGAGGCTTTTATAGGTAAATGGATGAGGCTTGAGACCATACTCATAAGCAAAATAAACCAAACACACATGTGTAAACACCACATTGTCTCCCTAGTGTAAGAAACTGAAAGACTCAATAAGATACAAAATTCCCGATAAGTATGGAGAAAAGGTTCTGAAGTCCAATGGTGCTTTCATTCTTTGATTTCATCAGTTTAAGTCCCTTACCTACTATTTGATTGCAATATGTGAGAAAATAGGAGCAGCTCTTTTGAAAAATGAGGCACTACAGTAGCCATTGCTGGTTTCTTGTTGTCCGACTTGAAGGCCTGTAATGCTCTTTTGTTTTATCTGGTTTTATATTACTTTGTTTTGTTTGAGGTTATTGTCAGTAAATGTACGAACAACCATTTTGAAGAAAGCAAGAGACACCATTGTTAATCTCCTGTTGTTATATTTTGAAAACCTGTATAGCTTGCAGTGTTCTGTTTTGAAATGCTATATTATGTTTGACTCTCTTCTGTTTTCTTTTGCTTTGTTTTGTCTTGTTTTGTTCTATTCTCTTTAAAATAAAAAAAAAAAACACATAAAAGGGAAGAATTTTATGACATCACATTTAAGAACTATCAAAAAACTTTATTTCTAACTGCCATGTCCAAGGCATTTCCAGTGCTTCATATTGTGATATGAAAAGTATTTGTTATTTCCAGAAAATTACACATAAATCCTTAGAACTGAATTACATACAAGGGTTAACCAGTCTGTGGGAAGTTGAAACTTGCCTAATGCCCTGGCTAAGTACTCAGGGTTTCCTAGCTTTATTAAGGATTATGAAATTCTCTGCCTCGATGCATTTGGCTAATCGTTTTTTATTTTAGAGTTGCTGATGTTCTTGAGAACAAGTTCATGTCCATCATTATGGCAACACAGAAAGATAACAGAATGAATACTAAAATATATTTATCTGGATGTGTTGAATACATGTTATTTCCTAGCTTGGGAGAATAAAACATAAAACCTCTGACATGTAAAATTATTTTCTATGACTATATTTTATGACATTCTGTGTTATTCTATGCTGTCATCTCTCTAGAATGTATAATAGAAGTCTTCTATGAAAAAGAATCAAAATCAGGGTAATGGAACTGAGCAGAAGTGTTTTATGAATAAGATTTGAAATTGTGAAGATTATTTGACAAATGTTGAGAATCTGAATGAAGCAGTTGTTGAATTTTTCTGAACGCTTAATCTCCCTTCTTCATAACTATTATATTAAAGGTCTGACTTTTAGCACATTTTTAAGGTTGTAGTTATTTCTTTAATAAAGTCTATATTTGCAATGACTCACTATAATTGTAAATGACACCATGAATATACCTATGAGTATCAGTTTTCAAACTAATTGCCTCAGAGTTGGTGGCCAAAAGTTTAGTTATTGTCTAAACTCCATGTACATCCACACTCTGGGGAAAAGGTGTACCCCAGCTCTGCCACCTCCAAATCAATCAACCAACAGCACATTACTTAACCTTCCTTCCTAAGAAGGAAGGCGTCAGATTATGTAATTCAATTATGTATATGGAAATCCGTTTCAAACTACAAAAGCACAAAATTTAGTTTTACATGCATGTGCACACATGCACACAAAATATTCAAGTATGTAAAACTGACTCCAATATACTAGCCACCTAAAGAACAAGAAAATAGATATAACATTAGAAATTAAAATGATCGTGTATTTTTTTTTAAATAAAGATATGGGAAAATAGGTATTTTTAACAAAAAATGACCCAGAAAGAGTCAAGTTTCTGTGGCAGACATTTTTAAAGGTGTTCAAGAGTCACTTCCAGAAAGTTGCTCAGCCTAGCTGTCTTTATGAACATTTTTAAACCTTCCAGGCTTGTATAATTGCTGAGGTATCTACATTATTACAGAGGTCCATACATGAATCAACTTTCCCTAACCCATTTTAAGAAGATCATATATTCATGATCTGAAAACCTATTATAAGAATTTTTAAAAATGAATGATACAAAGCAATCTCTCTGTTAAGAAAGTTACTAAACTTACAAATAAATCTTAGGAAATTAAATGTGTAGCTGTGACTACACATTTAAGTTTGTCATCTTCACTGACTTGGAAGCCACATAGGGAAGTAGAAAGACACACTTCTAGATGCATCTAGGAGGACCATGGAGATAGGCAGGACTGTGGAGTCTATTGCTGGTTCCCAGCCCCTTCTTCTCAGATGCTGTTTCCCTGCTCTGCTTGCCAGCCACCGTAAAGTAAGCAGCTTTGCTCCACTGCACCCTTCCACCATGATGCTCCTGCCTTGGAACCTGCAGACCATGGACTGAATCCTCTAAAACCAAGAACCAAATTAAACCTCTCCTCTTAAACCTCTAAGAAGTAGGTGTTGGGTACTTTGTATTACCAACAGGAAAGCTGACTAACATAATAGTGTATCAAGACAATAGTGTAATCTACATGATTACACTAATTGCTTTTGCCTCCACACAGTTCATAGGCTAAACACATTCAAATTATTAATGCCCTTTATTGTAGTAGTGATTCTTTTTTATTAGTTTATCTTTGCAGTACATAATTATTACATTTATTATGGGGAGTTGATTTGTACACGTACATATCACATATTAATTCTTTTTTTTTAAAGCAGGATATATTTATTGAGAGCAAGAAAGCTTCTGTCTGAGAGAGAGACAGAAGGGGTCCCAAGTGGGTTGCCCCACATATTAATTCTTTTTGCATCCCCTGCCCTTCCTACACCTTCCTCCTCTTTTCATCCTTTGGTCCCCTTCCCATCTGCAAAAGCTCTATTTCCAATTATTTCGTTCAATTATTTTTTATCTCCTGTCTCTCACCCTTCCCCCCACCCCATTGCTTTTCCATTTGAGAAAGATCTCCCTATTTCCTATCACCTGTCTTTTATTTTGCTCTTTATTTATACTGTTGATTTCTCATATAAAGGAAACAATGCAATATTTAAGCTTGTGCATCTGATTTATTTTACTTAATATTATAGTCTTGAGGTGCATCTATTTACCTATGAATGCTTCAAGTTTGAGCATAAATTAGTATAACCATTATGGAAATCAGTGTGGAGATTTTTCAAAAAACTAAAATGAGAAATTCCATTTGATCCAGCTCTTCCCCTTCTACATATTTTCCTGAAAGAGTTAAAGACATCATACTACAGTGACATGTGCAGACCCATGTTTATAGCAGCACAATGTATAATAACTAAATCTTGAAAGTACTCTATATGTCCATCAACAGATAAATGGGTAAAGAACATGATATTTATATACAATGAAATAGTGATTATTTAAGAAAAAAAAAGAGTAAATAGTAGAAGTCGTAAGTAATCTGACAAAAGAAAAGTCTCTTTTATGTCAGTTCCCAAAAGGAGTCAGTATTCCCGGGTTGCCAAAAATAAAGATTTGAAAGTGATTCTATTTTCTTCTCTACTGTTGTCTATATTTTTAAGTGCTTTGAGAAACATGTGTGAGGTTTATAATCTGAAATATCATACACAGGAATAATTCAGAAGAAAAAATAAAGCAAAGAAACACCATCATCATCAAACAAAAAAATATGATAAATTTTCATGCATGGGATGTCCACGGCAGAGTCTATAATCAATGAAACCATATTAGGACCAAAGACTTCTCTTCTCATGGATATTTCTGTCTAGACCTGAACTTTCTTTAGTGCTCCACAAACCTTCAAACTTCTTTCAAATTAAGATCATTTGTACACCAACTTTAAAATTCTGACCCAGGTCTCTATATTTTCAAGATGGGGAGGGGAATATGATGCCTTACTCTAAAAACAGCTCACAGTAAGTCAGTCAAGCCACCAACAGCCTCACTCAACTTGTCCGCAGAGAGGAACCATAATTGGTGCAGTACTGGCTAACGTTAAAGCCATTTGGGCATCATAAATAGTGAACCTGATCAATACTCTATGCATCTTTTTTATTAATAAAATAAACATAAGAGCAAGGGATTCAAAATTCTAAACAAGGAAAAGTGGAATTCATTTAAAACTGTGAGAGTATCTTTTTATCAAATTGTTATTAGTCAAATATAATAAAACTCATTTGGGAATAGAGAAATGATTTTACTGAGTATATAGATGTATAAATTATAAATATATATATATATATATATATATATATATATATATATATATACAAAATCGTAGGTACATATATGTAAATATATGTTTGTGCATATAAAATCAAAATATCCTCTCAAAGGTTTGCCCAAATTTGTGGGGACTAGAAATCTTTCAGCTTCAATCTCCTCTTTCTTCTAAATTACTTTAATTCAGATGTTATCCCACAGTCTCCAACTTGTCTGCTTTTTGCTAATACAGTGGTGGACTTTAAACATTTTCATTAATTTCCACCTGAGGAAAATTAAATGAAATGTAAATAGCAACCAAAAAGACGCCACAAAAATAAAAAGCCACTTGCACACAAAGGAACTGTGAATGTGACTGACTTTATATCCCTAAAACGCAAGGAACTTAAAATTGAACATTAGCTATTTCTGTTCTAAAATAGTCCCTTTGCGATTTCTATCTCCAAAACAGAGAGGTCCTGCCTGCTGCAGTCCTACACCTCTTATTTTCTCTTTTCTCATCTCCCTCTCACCTCTCTCTCATCTCCTTTTGTACCCTGACCTTTTCTAGTCTTTTCTTGGCTTTTTCCCCATAGCTAGCAGATTGGCTATTACTTTTTTGTCAGTCTGATCATGTTGTTAATCAACTACTTTCTTAAAACCAACTTTTCCTTCCTAAGAGGAATTTTGGAATCTGCCGTTAAAGGATAATACACTTCTATCCCTACTAAATCCCTAGTAAATATTTAGTAAGATCAGGGAAAAGGTAATTTTTCAAATTGGTCCATTACCATTATTCAAAAAGAATTAACAATCCACAATCAACTAATATGAATAAATGTCCTTCCTATCAATCTCAGAGTAATTCGAATCTACAATTCCCATCGGACCTACGAGAAATTATCTGAAACCCTTGCAGTCTCATTGGGATGTACAACCGTGCTTGTGAATTGCAAACTTGATTTTTAAACAGTCAACTGTTGCATTCAGCAAATGACTTAAACTCTGACTTCAAAGTAGAGAATTTGAAAACTAAAAGCCTCCTGTTCTTCCCACATTCTTAGGAAACGTTGAACAAGTTCGGCTTTGCCCTTCTTCCAAAAAAAATTCCACACACAATTAATATGTGTTGATGTCAAATGTTGAAGAACACCAGTTTACATTCTTAGGAAAAAAAAAGGAGGAACAAGATGTGGTTTAAAATCACTTCTTAGGAAAGAGCTGCGCCCGCGCCTGGGGAAGTCTCTGCTTCAGTCAAGAGAGTCGTGTGCTTGTCAGATGAGCGAATCCAGTTCTTTTCCTCGTCATTTCCACACTGTAGGGGACTTTTGAACTCTCTTCCCAACAGGCCATAAAGTCCAGATGGCTCCACATTCTCTTCACATGGAGATACACACTGCACAGACTTTCTAAGACATACAGACAGGACAGACCAGAATACAACCATATTAGGGTTTCTACATCTTACACATTACAAGAAAGGATTTGGAGGAGTATGGGTTATAGACTAAGAAGAAGGAAAAGTCAAATGTCAACTTTCAGTAATGAAATAAAGTAAACGTGGTGATGCTCACCTCTAATCCCAATTTTTCAGGAAGAGGAGGCAGGAAGTTTACAAGTTCAGACCAGCCTGGGCGACTTAGTGAAACCCTGTCCTGTCTCAAAATAAAAAGGAATGGGGATGGAGCTCAGTGGTAGAGCATCCCTGGGCTCAATCCCAGTGCCACAAAAAGAAAAAGAAAAAAAAAGTTTAAGAAAAATGTATTTGATAAGTTACAGTTAACTGTATGTCATTTCTCAAATATATTATCATTAATTGATATTAAAATTGTATGCTCTAAGAAAATCATGCTAATGATTTTATCACTTAGGAAAAGATAAGGAATTTCTTTTTTTATTTATTTAAGAGAAAGAAGACACAAAAGAAAAACAAAATGCAAAACAAACAAATATCAACAACAAATCCAAAGCAATAGCATTATAGATTTTCAAAACAAGATGATAGGAATTTAATAATGGTTGTAATATTGCGTATGGTTACCTTCAAAAGGGTTGCTTAGATTACCAGATATGGACATGCAAAATTGATCTAATCATATGAGTTTTAACTGTTCTTGTCCAAGAACTAATAGAATTAGTAGTATAGTCATCTAAGCTATCCTATGTATATATACACAAATTTATGATTTTTTCCTTTTCCCTTCCTTCTTTCCTTCTTTCCCTTATCCCAGTTACTTTTCCTCTTTGAGCAGTTTCTTAACCTCACACAATATTTATTGTAGATTTTGGATCGTATTTGTTCTTTCAGTTTCTTACACTAGAGAGAAAATACGGTATTTACAAATGTGAGTTTGATTTATTTCACTTTTGAATATGGTCTCAAGTCACATTCATTTACCTATAAAAGCCTTGATGCAATCTTTCTTTATACTTGAATAGTACTCCATTGTATAAAAGTACCACATCTTTTTTATCCATTCCTCAATTGATGGGCATTTGGGTTGTTTCCAAGATTTGGCTATTACAAATTGTGCTGCTATAAACAGGGGTGCACATATATCACTGTGGTATGATGATTTCAATTCTTCTTGGAATATGCCCAGGGGCTGAATAGCTGGGTCAAAAGGGACTTCAAATCCCAACTTTTTGAGGAATCTCCAGACTGATTTCCACAGTGGTTGCACCAGTCTACACTCCCACCAACAGGGGAGAAGGGTTCCTTTTTCCCCACAGCCTTTCCAGCATTTGTTATTGGTTGTTTTCTTGATCTTGGCCATTCTTTCTGGAGATGGAATCTCAGAGTTGTTTTAATTTGCATTTCTCTAATGACCATTGATGTTGAACATTTTTTCATATATTTATTTGCCATTCGTATTTCTTCAGCTGAGAGGTGTGTATTCACCTCAGATGCCCATTTTTGGATTGGGTTTTTCAATTTTGGGGGCCTGATTTTTTTTTAATTCTTTATATGTTCTAAATAGGAGTCCTTTGTTGGAGGGACAGTTGACTAAGAATTTTCCCCAATTCATGGGTTTTCTTTTCACTCTGTTGGAGATTTCTTTTGACATGCAAAAACTTTTTAATAAGACAAGATTCCATTGTTGATTCTGGCAAGTATTTCCTATACAGTTCAGTTTTTGTTCATGAATTCTCCACCTACCCCTATGTCTTCAAGATTTGTACCTACTCTGTCTTTCAGCAGATTTAGTGTTTCTGTTTTAATATTTAGATCTTTGATCCATTTTAACTTTAGTTTAGTGCTTGGTGATAGGCGCGGGTCTAGTTTTAGTTTCAGTATATGGAAACACCACTTATTTTTCCAGCACCACTTATTAAAGAGGCTATCTTTCTTCCAGTGAGCATATGTAGCCCCTTTGTCAAAGATGAGGTGGCTGAATATGTTTGTAGTTGTGGCTGTGTCTTCTAACCTATTCCATTGATCTTCAGGTCTGTTTTGATTCCAGTACCATGCTGATTTTATCACAGTAGCTTTGCAGTATAATTTCAAGTCAGGAATTGTGATACTTCCTGTCTTGCCTTTGTTACCCAGAATTGCCTTTACTATTCTAGGTCTCTTCTGGTTCCAGATGAATTTTAAGAATTATTTCTCTAGATCTGTGAGGCATGCTAATAGTATTTTGATTGGAATTTCATTAAATCTATATAACGATTTTGGGAGAATGGCCATTTTCACAATGTTTGTTCTTCCTATCCATGAATGGGGAATGTCTTTCCATTTTTTGAAATCCTCTTTGATTTCTTTTTTCAGAGTACAGTAATTTTCAAGGTATAGGTCTTTTACTTCTTTTATTAGATTGATTCCTAAGTATTTCATTTGTTTGGATGCTATTGTGAATGGTGTGGTACCTCTTATTTCTCTCTCAGTGAGTTTGTTGTTTGTGTACAGGAATGCTATTGATTTTTGAGTGTTGACTCTGTATTCAGCTACATTACTGAATTTCATATTACATCTAGAAGTCTTTCAATGGAGTTTTGGGGGTCTTCTATGTAGAGTATTATATCATTTGCAAATAATGATAATTTAACTTCTTCATTTCCTACCCTTATTCCTTTTATTTCTCTCTCTTGTCTAATTGCTCTGGTTAATGTTTCCAGAACTATACTGAATAGGAATGATGATAATGGACATCCTTGTCTATTTCCTGATTTTAGGTTGAAAGTTTTCAGTTTTTGTCCATTTAGTAAGATGTTGGCTGTTGGTTTGTCATAGATGGCTTTTATCAGATTGAAGTAAAGATCATCTATTCTGATTTTTCATAGGGTTTTTATCATGAATGAGTGTTGGATTTTGTCAAAAGCTTTTTCTGCATCTATTGAGCTGATCATGTGATTCTTGTCTTTGGCTCTGTTGATATGGTGTATTATGTTTATTGATTTGCATATGTTGAACCGTCCTTGCATTCCTGGGATGAATCCCACTTGGTCATGGTGTATAATCTTCTTGATGATTTGTTGCATTCGATTTGCCAGTATTTTTTATTGAGGATTTTTGCATCGATGTTCATTAGGGAGATTGACCTGTAATTCCCTTTTTTGGTGGAGTCTTTCTCTAGTTTTGGAATTAAGGTAATACTTGCTTCCAGGAACGATTTAGAGAGATTTGCTTCCCTTTCAATTTCATTGAAGAGTTTGAGGAGTGTTGACAATGTCTTCCCTAAATTTCTTGTAGAACTCAGCTGTGAATCCATCAGGACCTGAGCTTTTCTTTGTTGGTAAGTTTCTAATTACATTTTCAATTTCATTAACTGAAATTGGATTATTCAGCAGTTTTATGTCTTCTTGATCCAGCTTTGCTAATTCATATGTTTCTAGGAATCTGTCCATTTCTTCTGTATTATTGAACCTATAAGAGCAAAAGTTTTTGTAGTAGGTATTAATGATCTTCTGTATTTCCACAGGGTCTGTAGTGATTTTACCCTTTTAATTTCTTATTGCATGGATTTGAGTTTTTTCTTTCCTCTTTTTGACAAGGTTGGCTAGGGGTTTATGAATTTTATTTATTCTTTCAAAGAACCAACTCTTCAATTCATTAATTCTTTGTATTGTTTTCTTAGTTTCAATTGCATTAATTTCTGCTCTGTTCTCTATAATTTCCTCCCTTCTTTGAGCTTTGGGTTTGACTTGCTCTTCTTTTTCTAGAAGTTTGAGGTGTAGCATTAGGTTCTTTATTTGTGTTCATTTCATTTTCCTGATGTGAGAGTTTATCACTATAAATTTCCCTCTGAGGACTGCTTTCATTGTGTCCCACAGGTTCTGATAAGTTGTATTTGCATTTTTGTTCAATTGTAGATATTGTTTAATTTCTTCTTTAATTTCTTCAGTGACCCATTGATTGTTCCAGGGTGTATTATTTAATTTCCATGTGTTTACGAGGTTCTCATGGGATTTTTGTCATTAATTTCCAATCTTATTGCACTATGGTCAGATAATATATGTGGAATTATTTTGATTCCTTTGCACTTACTTAAGCATTTTCTGTGGGTTAGTATATTGTCTATTTTAGAGAATGACCCATGTGCAGCTGAGAAGAATGTGTATTCTGATGTTGTTGGGTGAAACACTTGGTACACAACTACTAGGTCCATTTGTTCACAAGTTTGATTCATTTCTGTTATTTCTTTGCTGATTTTTTGTTTGGTTGATCTCTTTGTGACAATGGGGTGTTAAGGTCCCCTGTTGTAACTGTATTATTGCTTATTTGATTTTTCATGTCTATTAATATTTGTCTTACATAATTGGGTGTTCCCATATTTGGTGCGTATATATTTATGATTGTAATCTCTTTCTCAAGTTTTCCCCTAACAAGCATGTAGCAACCTTCTTTATCTCTTTTGATCATTCTTGGTTTGAAGCTCACATTGTCTGAAAATAGAATAGCTACCCCTGCTTTTTTCTGAGTTCCTGTTGCATGGAGTATTGTTTTCCATCCTTTGACTTTTAGTCTGTGAATTTCCTTTTGAGTGAAATGCGTTTCTTGTACACAGCATATTGTTGGACTTTGTTTCTTAATCCACTTTGCTTGTCTGTTTCTTTTTACTGATGAGTTGAGACCATTTACATTGATGGATATAACTAATATGTACTGACTTACTGACTTAACTGACCCCTGTCATGTTATCTTTCTGTTGTTGGTTTTCTACTTTTTCTGTTTAATTGTTTGCCCTGCTTAGTGGTTTTCTTCTGCTGTTGTTCTTGGAACTGTAGTTATCTTTGTCTCTTTCTAGAGTATCTTTCAGTATTCTTTATAGTATTGGTTTGATGGTCATGAATTTCTTTGGTTATTCTTTGTCATGGAAGTATCTTATTTCTCCATTAATTTTCAAAGATAGTTTTTCAGAGTACATCCATCTGGATTGGAAGTTGTTTGCTTTTAGGACTTGAAATACTTTACTCCAAGATCTTCTTGACTTGAAGGTTTGTGTTGAAAAGTCTGGCATGATTCTGATAGACTTTCCTTCATAGGTGATCTGTTTCTTTTCTCTGACAGCTTTTAATACTCTGTTCTTGTGCCAAATTTCTGATATCCTAATTATTATATATCTAGGTGAGGATTTATTTTGGTCATGGCTAATTGGGATTTTTACCTGCCTCACTTATCTGTATATCAGACTCTTTTCCCATGTTTGGAAAATTTTCTGCTATTATTTCTGTAAGTCTGCTTATGTCATTTGTGTTGACTCTTGCTTTTTTGTTTACACCTATCAGTCTTATATTTTTTCTCTTTGCTTCATTTTGCAGCTGTTGAATTGTTATTTCCTGATTCCTTGTTATTTTTAACAGATCTTTTCTTTCATGATTATTATTCTTGATACATTGTATCACCTTGAGAAGTTTAGAAGTTTTACTGAAAGACTCAGCAAGGAGCCAGGATCCTTACTTTGTAAATATCCTCATCCTGTGCAAGAGGAGGGCACAGAGATTTTGTGAGTACTACACCTGCCCTGGAGTGGGGCATGGCTTGTGTACAATATAAGGGAGGAAAAGAGGCTTGCTCTCCTCCCTTTTTTGCTTCTGCTGCTGCCTTGACATGTTTCTCATGTGCCATGCCATCCTGCCTTGCAGCTATCTGATTACGGACTGAAATCTCCAAAAATTGTAAGCTAAACAAACCTTTCCTTCCTTCATTTTGGGCATCAGGTATTTTGTTTCAGCAACAAGAAAAAAATAACCAAGACACTGATCGTAAGCTTCCATCCTGTCTTCAAGGTCTGAAAGTCTATCTTCTGCTTCATTCAAGTGGTTTTGCCAACTTTCAATAGAATTTTTAATTTCCTGACTATCCCTTTGAATCTGTTTCATGCATTCTAATTCTGTCTTATATTGTTCATTCAAGGTTTCCATCATTTTCTTATGTTTCTCTATTTTTTTATCTAGATCTTCTTTAAATACACTCAACATTTCTTTCATAATTTATTTTTTGTCATTTATTTTTTTACCTGGGAGATTATTTCTGATACAATTTCCTCTCTAGCTTCATGGAGTTGTTTCTTTACTTCAGTTGCTATCATTTCAGAAAGTTCATTTGTGTGATTTCCAGCATCTTACATTTCAGTGCCTCCTGGGTTTGTTCTTGGTGGGCTGGAGGACTGAGACTGCAACTTACTCTTTCATCTTATCATTTTCCTCTGGGACCTGTGCAGCTGGCCAGGCACCCTCCTGATAGATTATACTGGAAAGCTGTGTTGCACAGAGCTTCAATCCTCTGATACCCACATGGCTAGCTGCACCCTCAAACTATGGTGCCAGAGCCTTGTACTGTGATGGACAGAGCTCATAATTTTTAGGACTCATTGGCTAGCCTGGTCATTCCCTGATGGATGGCTCTGGGGCTCTGGGCTGGGCTGGACTCAGTACCTCTGTGACCTGTGAGGCTGGCTGGGTGTTCCCCCAATGGATTGCCCTGGGACACTGGGTTGGGCAAAGTTCAGATCCTCCACACAACTAGCAGGGATGCACTTCCAGAGCTTGGTGTCTGGGCCTTGTGCCTGACTGGGTGGAGTTGAGAACCTCCAGGACCTGTGCAGCTAGCCAGGACACACCCCTGGGGTGTCACTGGGGACTTTCTCTTGGCTGAAAGGAGTTCAGAGCCTCTAGACCATGCAACTAGCCAGGATGCACCTCTGGCATATGGTACCCAAGAAATTTCAATTATATGAAAATAACCTAAAGAGTTTCTTACCAAAGTTTGAATTTATGAGCTTAATACTGTTACGAAGTCAATATCGTGATTATGTATGTTTGTTGAAACTTTTTACAAAGTACTGATATTGTTTATCATTTAAAATGGAAAAAATTGTAACCATTGTTATAGAATTAATGTTTATCAAACTTACTGTTTCTTTTTGCTGTATTTACTATGAATACACTAGATCGAAGAATTTAATCCTGGAAATAGAAGTTTCAGGAAGTATCTGTTAAAATTACAAGTCTGCCAGGTGATACAAGTCAGTGTTGATAAGAGGAAGACAGCCAGTCACTGATAGATAGTATGTCTTGTAATAGATTAACTAAGAAAGAGAATACAGTCAGTCCCCGACTGGTACAGTAACACTGTCAGGAAGTTAAAGTTCATATCAAAGAGCAACTGTACAGCTCCTGGAAAGTCTTTGTGAAGAAAGCGTTTTCAAGACTGAAAAGGTTAGTGATACACAGAGACTGGATTGGATTATTGAGTCTGCTCTATAAAAATATTATGCATCTGAATCAGGAATAAAAAGAATTCAACTGTGACGTAGCACTGTTAACACAATGCAATGAGTCATACGAGCTGGTATCAACTTGAGGGAGCCCCCAAACCAGTGGCTTTCATGGGGACATGAGACTCCTGCAAGGCGTTCTTGTTAGAATCTGGAAATACTGGAATGAGGGGCATTAGAGGACAAGAAAACTCTAGGGTGCTTTATATAACAGAGTCATAGGTTATAAAAAATAAAAAGTCCATTATTTAAGTACATCTAAGTGTCTATTTCTGAATCAGCAGAATGAGCACATAGGACAATCAGATAGTAGCAACTTATCAATCAGTGGAAATGATTGGTGACTTAAGATGTTCTAAGGACTTACGCTCTGTAGAAGAGACTGACAGCACTTTCTACCCTTATGTGGAGTAACCTAATCCAGCTCCGTCTCCCTCTTCACTGTGCAATGTGTTGGGTTTTGTTTATTAAAAACTCAACACTTAGCAATGATTGACTATGAAGATGATTTATTAATTACTGCATAACAGAAATTGCAAGTAATTTTCATTTTCATCAGAATGTTGTCTGGTTTTTAAAAAGTAGTATTTGGTAAACAGAAACAGGAATTTTCTTTGATTTTATTCACAGTCAGAGAAGTGTTCAGGAAGTCAGAACAGACGAAGTTTCACTGAGGACATGGTGCACTCAGGGACTAGGCAGGTGGGAAGGTGGAGGATATTGCCGAAAGGCTCTTCCTTCCTACTTCTTTAACCAGGAATAATTTCTAATGCTCTTGCTGATTTTGTACCTGAGCTCGGGAACTTCAATAGTTACCTCATTGCTAAACCAACTCTCCTACCGTACTGATGTATTAACATGCTATATTAACATGTTCATGTTATGAACATTAATATGCTTCATTATATCTGCATATAACCTGTTTTTTTCTCTTTTTCCTACAATGATTATATCTTCTTATCTCTTTTATCCATGTTTAACTTTTCTCTGTCCTTCCACTGTAAACTAATATTATTTTGATTTTCTTTCTCTTCTGTCTCTGCAGCATGTCCACAAGTTACAGATTCAACCAAGAATGGATTAAAAAATATTTGAGGGGAGAAATACTGTCTCTGTTGATCAGATACAGATGTTTTTGCTTGTCATTATTCCCTAAACGATATAATATAATAAGTATTCACATAGTATTTGCATAGTATTAGGCATGGTAAGTAATCCAGAAATCATTTAAAGTATCATAGGGGAAGATATGAGTAGGTTATTTGTAAATATTATGCCATTTTATACAAGGGACTTGGACACCTGCTGGTTTTGGTGTCTGCAGGGAGTTCTGGGATGGATCCTTCCATGGAGACTTAAGACACCACTGTATACAGAATGCTCCAGGCCAGGTAAGAAGTCTTTCATTGGGTGAATCTATGTAGACCCTTAACTCTGTCTGCTGTACTTTTGTTTAACAGTAGCCATGATGGACACCAACAAGATGGTCATCAACTTGGTGCTCTTCGGGAGGACTCAGAGTGGAAAGAGTTCTGCTGGGAACATTCTCCTGGGAAGTACTGAGTTCCACAGCAGCTTTTCTCCCTGTGCTGTCACCAAGGACTGCACCCTGGGCCGCAGCTGTTACCTCCACAGCTTCATGCGCCGAGCAGGGCAAGAGGTCACCCTGCAGGTGCAAGTGCTGGACACTCCTGGTTACCCACACTGCAAGCTGAGCATGGAGAAAGTGAAGCAGGAGCTCAAGAAGGCCCTGAAACATCACTTTGGGAGAGAGGGTCTCCACCTGGCACTGCTGGTCCAGAGAGCAGATGTGCCTTTCTGCGGACAGGAAGCTTCCTACCCAGTGCAGCTCATCAAGGTAACACGAAGAGTAAATCACACCGCCGCCATGATTCCCAGTGGGGGGCATTATCTTCAAAGGGAGGACTATGAAACACTGGTTAAAAGAGTAGATTAAGCCACAGGCTTTTAGTCACATATGAAACATCATTGCTTTTTCCACCAAAAGTCATTTTTGCACTTTCCTTGAGAGGAATTCAGTCAGTCATTTTGCAGTTGGGTCGTAGAAAGATCATTGAGATACTAATCTTCACACATAACTATGAGCATGAATCACCCCCTAGTGACTGCAGTCCTGAATAAGTTCATACAGTATAGCTCCTGGTGTGTATCAGAATCACCTGGGCTTCGTGTTAAAAATGCAGATTAACCCAAGAACCATGGCAACACTATCTCAAGAGTGGGGACTGTATATCTATATATTTTTAAAACTTTCTATGTATTTCTTCAAAACAGCAAGAACTAAAATACTGACTCACACCCATTCCTCATCAAAGGGACAACCGTGTGCTCTTTGTTCACTGACTTGGTGATTGAACCTTGCACCGAGCCTAACGCTTGTAGAGACGTGAGCCCTGCCTTTATAACCATACAGTCCAGGAGAAACCAAAGACCAGCTCAGAATAAGACAAGGCATGGAGTGCTAAATAGTGTACTGTGTGAGAGGGGGCTTCCTAGGATGCACGTCATGGTAAACAGTCAAGGGATAACTGCATTACTTATAGGGAAGAAACCAGCAATATCAGATGTTTTGCCTACTGCTTCATCTGCTCATAGGAAACTACTCCATTTCAGCCATGAGGAATCCACAGGGACTACAGATAAAACATAAACGACATATGTCACATTGCCTAGTGGTACATTCTTATTTGCATATTTCTTCATTCATCAGGTGTTAGTGAGGCGGGGGTTTAATCAGACTGTCTAGAGCAGGATCTGGGTAAGGGGAAAGGAGCTAGGAGATGGAATATTGTACTTACTTTTCCTGTATTTAGTGTGTGAGTGGCAGGTCAGTGAAGATGACTACAGAAGATTTCTGGATACAGTTAATTGGGCTGGCCCATTTTATTCCCTCTCTCCGTTTTCTAGTCTGGGACCATGCAGTTGGAATGACTGGACTTCAGGAGTGTCTCAGTCACTTTCCTCATTGCTGGGACCTAAAACCAACACATAGGACTTAAAGGAGGAGAGGTTTATTCTGGCTCACAATTTGTGGAGGTTTCCATCCATAGCTGGTTCAAGGTGAAGACAGCACAGCAGGGCAGAAGTCAGCCCTACTCCCCATAATCCAGTCACCTTCCAAAGGTTCACCTGTATCTCAGGAGGCTTCAGGGGACTTAGAGATTTAAACTATAACAACCAGAATTACTCATGAGCTTTCCTGGGTCCCTGAGCTCAGAGGAACCTTGTCTACCAGAAACTCCCTGGTAAACCATAGGAGGACATAGGAGTCATAGAAGGACATAGGAGTCTAAGATCGTTGGGTTCCAGGAATATCCTGGATGTGTTTTTCTTGTTGTCCAATAAAAAATGAAAATAGAGCACCTGGTTCTCCAAGGTGCTGATTCTCGCCATGGAAGCAGATTGTAAGGCCAGTGCTAAACAACTGGCTTTTCCCCCCGCCACTGTTGTCTTTTCATCTCTCCCAGTTTGGGTTGTAGTATTTTGCAGAGAGGTTAGAGGCTGCCAGCTGTGACAATGAGACATTTCCCCAAGTGATCTCTTTGTCTTTATTGTACCACAATGATGATGATGTCAACAAGTCATCTTCCCAAAATTGGGAAATCAAAGGAATGATGATTCATCTGAATATTATCTGGAATGTCATTTGAATGTTAAACACAAAATCCATGAATAATGGCTCAGAGAGGATATATTAAGGTCATCTCAAGGAAAAGGATAGCATGCAGGCTTAGATTGTGATGAGTACCCATTCAAGTGGATCACAGAGATAGAAGACATGTTATGGAGGTTAGGAGCTGCATTTCAAGCTCCCATCTTGTCACTTATTTGTTCACCAAGATGGGGCAAGTGACTTCTCTGAACCCCTGATAAGCTGGCATTGATCATAGGGCCTAATTCACTGAGTTACACTGAGGATTCCCTTGCTTAATTCAAACACTGGTGCACGGCTGATGCACAGTAGATGTTAGCTCTGGTCGTCATTATTAGTATTTGTTTATCCTAAAATTTGTATATATTATTTGCAAAATTAAATATCTTTAAATTTACCTTCAGAAGAAAATAAGAATGAACCCCTGTTTACATGGGTCTGATTTATGCACATAAAAGTAACTTCCTCATTAATTTAGAAAAAAATCTGCGAAAAAAAACTTCCTAGCTTAGTAAGGGTAAACTGAGAAGCTCCAACTTACTGGGAAGAACATGGGCCTAACAGGAGACTTTTGTTAGCGGCCCAGGGTCGCCAATACACAGCCACATGGCCTTGGTCAAGCCATTTAACATCAATGGCCTCAATACTCTCCTCTGTAAAATGAAGCAATTTGGACAGATGCTCTCTAAAGTTGAATATTCTCTCAATCTGATCTAATGAGGTCTTATCATTCTGCTTTGGCTCTCTGAGGAGTACTTTTAAGTGAAGGGAGTAAAAGAATAGTATAAAATATAAAAAATGGTCCTTATTGTCCTCTTGTTCCATGATAATCTTTTTCTCAGTTGATGTAATAGTTGGCTTTTTTTAAAAAAATTTCCCCTAAAAGGTCCAGATGCTATGATTTCATCAACCACAAACAAATGGGGCAGGACTGGTGAGGTCCTGGGAAAATGAACATAATTCCTGGAAAACAAAGTTTATATCCTAAATAGTTGTCCCAGAAGGACTCAACAGAACTGTACCCATTAGCATTCTAAAACCAAACAATTCACAATTGTAAAATCTGCATCTGTCCTAGCATTATATTTAAGTTACTAACACTAGATAACTTACATTAACCTATCTTGCCCTTGCAATTTTTTGGGAGGTATCAGTCAACTGTGCTTATATTTTTTCTCTGGGTCCGCAGAGAGCATGTTTGGCCTCTGACATGATGACTCTACACCAAGTGACATGACTTTCAAATATTCAACTAATTTCTGGCCAAAAATTTATCTAAAGATAATATGCTAAATCAACCACTCTCTTCTGTTTTGGGCACAAAGTCAAAAGTGCAGTTTCTCTACAGTTTGGAATATGAGTGGTCTTTCATAAATAATTATCAACATGCATAAGTTTTCCAGTGATTGAACACATGGGCCTGTAAGTGCAAGCTTAGGAGTCTGTTATCCTTGGGTGCTTTCACTCTTTTCCCCTGAATGAGATAATGATTTAAAGTATAGGAAATGTCTGGCAGAAATAAGGAGGAAATGTATTGTTAAAACACAGAGAACCAGGAACTACCAGAATACCATGAATATTATACCATTTAACTCAGTAAATTCCCAGCTAGCAAGATAGGAACTCTATGTTATGATTCATGTCCCTGGAAAGAACTGTCATATAGACAGTTTATTTAGCAAGACAAATATTTGGTGCTTGTCTTAGTTACCTGTCTCATTGCTGAGACAAAATAACCAACACTCAAAAGTAAAGGAGGGAAGGTTTATTCCAGCTCACAGCTTTTAGAGGTTTCCAGGAAGGGCAGCATGGTGAAGGGACATGGCAGAGGAAAAACAGTTCATGGCAGGCAGAAGGCAGCAAAGGGAGCAAGCAGCAAGAGCAGCAGCAGAAGCAGCCCGCCTCTCTTTCGGGTGGTGCCACCTGCACCCAGGGTAGGCTTTCCTTAATCCCAGCACCACGCACTCTAGATCCAGTCACCTGGGAAAAGCCCCACCCATGAGGCACATGAGGCTTTGGGGGAATATCTAGACATAAGCCATAGCACTGATATTTCAAAAATATTTATGACAAGTATGCCCTCAATAAATATCCACGAGGTAGGTTTGGGTGGTGATCGAGGGTGAAGGGCAGTAACTTTTTGCTAATTTATGTGAAAACACTTTGTTATTATGACAGCGTAGCCATATAAGGGTATCAGATCTGGCTCTAAATTTGACACACTCTCAGAGACAGAAGTGATCAGGAGTCAACAGCTGTGTGGAAATAAAAGGTCCTCATTAATTCCTATGGATTCTTCAAGAATCATTCAGGGCATCATCCGACAGAGGAAACTTCATGATCTCTGCCTTTCCCCTCACTTCCTACACCTACTCAAAACTGGGCTAAATGTTTATCTTTATAACATCAACTTAATTTCTATCACAAAATTTGCAAATATAACAAGTTAAAAGTATGTTGTTCCTGACTGTCCCTCCTTTTCAGCTCTCATATAGTACACAAGAATGTCCACAAGATGTAATCAGAGCATGCACTTGCCTTGTTCCACAGTTGTCCGACCCTATAGACCATGCCTGGGACAAAGTAGCCCATCAGTAAGTATCCAAGCAAGGAATAAACCACCCACAGGGCTTTCTGGATGTCAAATGCCCAGGCTCCAGCCCTAAGGGATCTGATGATTTTAGCAACTCCCCAGGTGATACTGATGCAAATAGTTCCAGAATATTTTTATTTCCTGAGCCTACCTCTGATATGTGTGGAACTTCATTAAGTTTTTAACCTCCTTTGTTAGCTTCCTGAGTTGCTGTGACAAAGTACATATACGCAGGATGGCTTAAACAGTACCTGTTTACTGTCTCTCAGTTCTGGCAGCTGGAAAGCTGGCAGAGTTGGCACCTTCTGAGGGCTGTGAGTGAAAGATCTGTCTCGAACTCTCTCCTTAGCCCTTTGCATGATCATGCCATGTTCTCCCTATATTCATGTCTTTGTCCAGATTCCCTGTTTTGTAAGAACATCAAGCAATACTGGATTAAGAACTCACTTTTCTAACCTTACCCTAATTAATTTTATCTGTAATGACCCTATTTCCAAATAAGGTCCCCTTCTGAGGAACTAGGGGTTAAGACTTCAACATGAATTTAAAGCAGGACACAGTTCAAACTGTAACACTGCTGGTCACTTACTTTGCAGCTCTGTGGCTCCACTCCACCAGAGATCTGTTACACTACTCTTAGAACTGTGCTCCGAGTACATGAGAAACTCTTAACAATTCTGCTAATTTTTTTTTTACTTTAAAAAGAATAAAACAAAACAAAATAAAACAAAACAGAGTCAAACACAATATAGCATTTCAGAACAGAACACTGCAAGCAATACAGGTCTTCAAAATGTAACAACGGGAGATTACCAATGGCTACCCTAGTGTCTCTTGCCTTCTTCGAAATGGTTGTTCATGCATTCACACACAATAAACTCAAACAAAACAAAATAATATAAAACCAGATAAAACAAAAGAGTGAAAGCATTACAGGCCTTCAAATCAGACAACAAGAAATCAACAATGGCTACATTAATTTCCTGTGTTCTCTTCAAAAATGCTATTCATATCATCTCACATATTGCAATCAAATAGTAGAAAACAGACTCAAACCAATCAAGTCAAAGAATAAAAGCATTATTGGACTTCAGAACCTTTCCCCCATATTTATTGGGGATTTTGTATCTTACTGAGTCTTTCAGTTTCTTATACGAGGGAGACGATGTGGTGTTCACACATGTGAGTTTGATTTATTTCACTTTTGAGTATGGTCTCAAGTCACATCCATTTACCTATAAAAGTCTCAATGTGATCATTCTTGAGAGCTGAATAGTACTCCATTGTATAAAAGTACCACATCTTTTTTATCCATTCCTCAATTGATGGGCATTTGGGTTGTTTCCAAGATGTGTGTATTACAACTTGTGCTGCTATAAACATGAGTGCACATATATAACTGTGGTAAGATGATTTCACTTCTTCTGGGAATATGCCCAGAAGCGGAATAGCTGGGTCAAATGGGACTTCCAATCCTAGCTTTTTGAGGAACCTCCAGACTGATTTCCACAGTGGTTTCACCAGTCTGCACACCCACCAACAGTGGAGAAGGGTTCCTTTTTCCCCACAGCCTCTCCAGCATTTATCGTTGGTGGTTTTCTTGATCCTGGCCACTCTTTCTGGAGTGAGATGAAATCTCAGAGTTGTTTTAATTTGCATTTCTCTAATGACCAATGATGCTGAACATTTTTTCATGTATTTATTTGCCATTCATATTTCTTCGGCTGAGAAGTGTGTTTTCATTTCAGATGCCCATTTTTGGATTGGGTCTTTGAATTTCGAGGGCCTGATATTTTTTAATTCTTTATATGTTATCAATAGTAGACCTTTGTCTGAAGGACAGTTGACTAAGACTTTTTCCCAATTTATGGGTTTTCTTTTCACTCTGTTGGAGATTTCTTTTGACATGCAAAAACTTTTTAATAAGACAAGATCTCAGTTGTTGATTCTGGGAAGTGTTTCCCATGCAGTTTGACTTTTGTTCATGAATTTTCCACCTACCCTTATGTCTTCAAGGTTTCTACCTACTTTGTTTTCCAGCAGATTTAGTGTTTCTGTTTTAATGTTTAGATCTTTGATCCATTTTGACTTTAGTTTAGTGTATGGTGATAGGCTTGGGTCTAGTTTTAGTTTTCAGCATATGGAAAACCAGTTTTTCCAGCACCACTTATTAAAGAGGCTATCTTTCTTCCAGTGAACATGTTTGGCCCCTTTGTCAAAGATAAGGTGGCTCAGTGTGTTTGTACTTGGGGTTGTATCTTCTAATCTATTCCATTGATTTTCAGGTCTGTTTTGATTCCAGTACCATGCTGATTTTATTACAGTAGCTTTGTAGTATAATTTCAAGTCTGGGGTTATGATGCCTCTTGCCCTGCCCTTGCTTCCCAGAAATTCCTTTGCTATTCTAGGTCTTTTCTGGTTCCAGATGAATTTTAGGAATGATTTCTCTAGATCTGTGAGATATGCTCATGGTATTCTGATGGAAATTGCATTAAATCTGTGTAATAATTTTGGGAGAATGGCCATTTTCACAATGTTTGTTCTTCCTATCCAAAGAACATGGAATGTCTTTACATTTTCTGAGATCCTCTTTGATTTCTTTTTTCAGAGTACTGTAATTTTCATTGAATAGATCTTTTGCTTCCTTTATTAGGTTGATTCCTAAGTATTTCATGTTTTTGGATGCTATTGTGAAGGGTGTGGTTTCTCTTATTTCTCTCTCAATGAGTTTGTTGTTTGTGTACAAGAATGCTATTGATTTCTGAGTATTGATTTTGTATCCAGCTACATTACTGAATTTGGTTATGACATTCAGAAGTCTTTCAGTGGAGTTTTGTGGGTCTTCTATGTAGAGTATCATGTCATCTGCAAATAGTGATAACTTACCTTCTTCCTTTCCTATTCTTATTCCTTTTATTTCTGTCTCTTGTCTAATTGTTCTGGCTAATGTTTCCAGCACTTGAATAGCAGTGGTGATAGTGGATACCCTTGTCTTGTTCCTGATTTTGGAGTGAGAGCTTTCACTTTTTGACCATTAAATCTGATACTGGCTGTTGGTTTGTCATAGATGGCTTTTATCAGATTGAGGTAAAGGCCATCTATTCCAATTTTCTGTAGGGTTCTTATCATGAATGAGTGTTGGACTTTATCAAAAGCTTTTTCTGCATCTATAGAAATCACCATGTGATTATTATCTTTGGCTCTATTGATATGGTGTATTACTATTTATTGATTTGTGTATGTTGAACCATCCTTGCATTCCTGGGATGAATCCCACTTGGTCGTGGTGTATAATCTTCTTGATGACTTGCTGCATTCTGTTTGCCAGTATTTTATTGAGGATTTTTGCATCGATGATCATTAGGGAGATTGACCTGAAGTTCTCTTTTTTGGTTGGGTCTTTCTCTGGTTTTGGTATTAGCGTAATACTTGCTTTCAGGAATGTTTTAGGGGGACTTGCTTCCCTTTCAATTTCATTAAAGAGTTTGAGGAGTGTTGGCATTTAGTTTTCCTTGAATTTCTTGTAGAGTCCAGCTCTGAATCCCTGAGGACCTGTACTTTTCTTGGTTGGTAAGGTTCTAATTATATTTTCAATTTCATTAACTGAAATTGGGTTATTCAGTAGTTTTACCTGTTCTTGATCCAGTTTTGGTAATTGATATATTTCTAGAAATCTGCCCATTTCTTTGGTGTTATTGAACCTATGAGAGTAAAGATTTTTGAAGTAGGTATTGATGATCTCCTGTATTTCCACAAGGTCTGTAGTGATTTCACCTTTTCATTCCTTATTGCATGAATTTGAGTTTTTTCTTTCCTTTTTTTAATAAGGTTGATGGGGGCTTATCAATTTTATTTATTTTTTCAAAGAACCATCTCTTGGATTCGTTGATTCTTTGTATTGTTTTTTGTCTCCATTGCATTGATTTCCACTCTGATTGTTATAATTTCCTCCCATCTTTTGGCTTAGGGTTGGGCTTGTTCTTCTTTTTCTAGATGTTTGAGGTGTAATGTCAGATGTTTATTTGTGTTTGTTCCATTTTCTGGATGTGGGAATTCACCACAATAAATTTCCCTCTAAGGACTGCTTTCGTTGCATCCCACAGATTCTGGTAAGTTGTATTTGTATCTTCATTTGCTTGTAGATATTGTTTAATTTCTTCTTTAATTTCCTCTGTGACCCATTGATTGTTCAGGAGTGTGCTATTTAATTTCCATGTGTTTACAGGGTTTCTGAAGTTTCTTTTGTCATTAATTTCCAATTTGATGGCACTGTGATCAGATAGTATACATGGGACAATTTCAATTCCTTTGCATTTACTTAAGCATGTTCTATGGGCCAATATATGGTCTATTCTAGAGAATGTACCATGTGAAGCTGAGAAGAATGTATACTCTGATGTCGTTGGGTGGAAAACTCTGTAGACGTCTACCAGGTCCATTTATTCACAGGTTTGATTCAGTTCTGTTATTTCTTTGCTGATTTTCTGTCTAGTTGATCTGTCTCTTTGAGTCAAGGGTGTGTTAAGGTCTCCTGTTATAATTGTGTTATTGCTTATTTGACTTTTCATTTCTATTAATATTTGTTTTATATAGTTGGGTGCTCCCATATTTGGTGCATACATGTTTAAGATTGCTATTTCT